>JAZHYW010028516.1:0-10395 GCA_037355805.1 Ixodes ricinus | reverse complement strand
TGAATGAATGTTGTCATAAATATAAGGATAATTCTAATAACTGAGTTTCACACGACATCTCTTTACGGAAGCCGTGTTGCTAGAGGAATAAGAAATTACTTTCTGTAAGGTAATTCACAATATGGCTGTATATCACATGTTCCAGAAGTTTACAGGGTATGCTAGTAGGGGAAATGGGACGGTAGTTATTAGCGGACGTAGCATCACCGGATTTAAAAATAGGGATAACTTTTGGCATGTTTTCAGTCCTTAGGTAAGTATCGTTGGTCCAGACTTTGTTGAAATAAAAGTTGCAGAAGAATACTTCGAGACCGGCAGCGCGAGTTTCAGCAGTTTAGACGTAATTCCGTCACTACCGGGGCTAGTTGAATTGGAAAGGTTGAGGAGAAGCTTCCTTATCCCATCAGAATCAACGGAGATGCGATCAAGGAAAGAATTATTATAAATGTTATCACAGGTAGGTAAAGGAAATGACTCATCAGTGAAACCCCCCCCCCCCCAAAGAATTGATTAGAAGTAATCACACTTTCTAGATCGGACAACGTATCCCCATGGATGTCAGAAAGACCGCTCGGGGCATTTTGACTTTTCGGAGGGCTAATGATTTTCCAAATGTTCATAGGATTTGAACTTAGTAGTTGTCTAAGAGTGCCACCAAAGAAACGTTGTTTGGCATCTTCAACTGCCTGCTTACAGTTCAACTGTAAAGAAACGTTGTTTGGCAACCAAAGAAACGTTGTTTGGCATCTTCAACTGCCTGCTTACAGACGGTTGCGGGAAGTTTTGGACGACTTCGACTTTTTCCGGAAGAGGTCGTACCCCACGTTGATCCACGCGGTGGCCAAGGAAATAGAGCTGAGAAACCCCGAACTCACATTTTTGACAGTAATTATCAACCCGTGTTCATCCAGGCGTTCAAAGAGCAGCCGGGGATGTTCGAGATGTTGCTCTGCAGTGCTGCTGCAAACAAGCAGGTCATCTACATTGACGTAATAAAATGGAAGTCCTGGGATAATGTTGACAAAACGTTGGAATGTCTCAGCCGGGTTGCGGAGATCAAAAGGCATCCGCAGATATTCATACAAGCCAAAGAGAGGAACATTTGCCGTCTTTGCGATGTCAGATGGCTCGACCGGTATTTGATGATAGGCTTTCACCAAGTCTATTTTTGAGAAAATTGTAGCGTTTTGAAAATAATTCGTGAAGTACGCTATATATGGCAGGGGATATCGGTCATAAACTGTGGCGTTTTTCAGAGCCCGGTGGTCCTCACGCGGCCAGCAATCTCCGGGCGCTTTTTTGGGCACCATGTGGAGGGGTGACGCCGAAGAATTGAAGATGGGCGAATGATTTCCATATGGAGCATGTGCTTGAACTCTTTGCCAGCTATTTTCAGGCTATCTGGAGCCAGCCGTCGTGCACGGGCATGAGTGGGTAGTCCGGTTGTAATGATGTGGTGAGTAATGTTGTGTTTAACAGGGCACTGAAAAATGCTCGGGCGAGCTAAGGTTGGGAACTCTTGAAGCAGTTTCTCGTAGGGGGACGCTAGGGGTCCGTCACCCACACAGTAGTCATTGACGGGGATGTGCACGCAATTCCCTGCATTTTTAAATGTGTTGTAGCATCTACAGAGCGTTTTTTGTGTATATTAACTATCAGATTAAAGTGTCTGGGAAAATCTGCGCCAAGGATTGGATATGTGTCATATCCAATCCTTGGAGAAATATCGGTCATATAAATATCGGTCACAGAAAAATATTCAAAGAAATGTCCTACGTAGTCCGATGTTAAGGGTCATGTGCTCTTCGCCGAAAGTGGAGATGGTTGTCTTATTTGCTGCTTGTAGCATCGAGTGCGTTCGTTTCTATCTTTGTACAACCTCAGAGGTGGGTAAAATACTTACCTCCGCGCGAGTGTCTACGAGGAAACGGAAGCCAGAGTCGCGGTCAGTCACAAAGAACAAGCGGCTGGATTGGCTACCGACACCACTCGCCGCCACTTGTGGTGGGTCGACGCATTTCCCGAGGCAGAGCAGGGGGATACACAGTTGCGGACGAGGTCCCCGAAGGTCCGGTGATACCAGCACAGGCTGGTGTTGGGTGATCTCGCTCGACGTGCAGCTGGAGACTTGTGACGAGAACGTTGCTAAAATCGTTGGCTCGCTCTTGAAGTCGAACGGGTCGCGATGGCAGCTACTTGAGCTGAAAGGTCTCGCATTTCACGGCGGAATTCTTCTCGTATATCATCGAGGGTGCAGGTGTTTGTAGATTTTTAGGAGACACCAGCTGAACAAACCAGCAACAGCAAGGGGTGTGGCACCAATCACAGGACCGTTTATGCCCAGTGTGACAAGGAGGTTATATACCACATACCCCTGACATGCGGCCGCTGTTACATCGGACAGACCGGGCGGTGTATAAATGATAGGACTCGGGAACATGCCAATAGTTTGAAGAACTTGACGGCAGCAGGTAACTTAGCCTACATTGCCGTGACTGCAAGTGCAAGGCGAAATTAGACAAAGTTACCATCATGGGGCACCATCGAAACCGGTTTGCACGGGAGGTTTTAAGAAGCTTTAAACATAGATGAAAAAGGGGACATGTGTGTTAGTTCACCATCTGTGACTTTAACCAGAGAGAGAGGACGTTCTTGCGAGGTGGAAGTACCGCCCACAAGTAGAAAGACGAGTAAAATGCCCTAGTTTAAAAATAGAAAAGAAAAAAGGAAGAAGTGCAGCAAGCTAGGTTTGATTGATCCTAGCCTGTCGATGAAGATGAAGTGTTTCAGTAAATGCAGTTGGTAGTCCAGCGGTTGAATGCGTCTCTCTCGTCCTCCTTACATTTGTATGCTTGGTTTGTTCAGCTGGTGTCTCCTAAATATGTTTAACCAACGTGCTCAACTCTTTCCCGTGGTTACTTTTCTTTCTAGTTACCTGAGCTCTTTCATGTTCAATTTTCACCTCATCGATTCGGCGGGACTAAGCCTCCTCATCGCAACCAACATCTGCCAAGCAAGATTGCTCACACGCTGCATACAGAAGAAAATCATACTGGAGGATGTGCAGGCTTTCTTCGGAGCGGTTAAGCCATCGCAGGGACACGCCCAGCGGGTTTCGAAGATACTTAGGTCTGAAAAATGGCGGCAGGTGCGTCTTCTCACTGACTTTTTACGTGTCAAATGCCCAAGTCACTCCGCCTTTTCCTATCACCTGAGGACGACCAACGACACTACAAACTACCTATGGGTTTCTCGCTTTCTTCCGATATGGCGTCGTCATCTGTCCTTACATCGCCAAAACCAAGCGAATCCAAAAATGTCTCCACCACATTTGATTGGGGATTTTGATCTAACTGCGCGGGCTAAACATGTTTTGGAGCACGGACCAAAATATGCCATTGCGCCTAAGCTTGAAGCCGTTGACCAAGTAGCGCTTGTAAGGAACATAGCTGCCAAAGCAGCACATGAAAGAAGCCCGCAGGTTATTGATGAAGGGATTCAGGTTTTCGCAAACCTTAAACATCAAGCCCTCCCACGTCTGAGCTTTGGACCCACCATACAAGAACTGAGAAGCAAAGACCTCAAGCTTTGCCTTTCCGACAAGGAAGGAGGTTTTGTAGTTCTTGACTCAGGGGCCTTTGGAGAAAAAGCCCTTCAAGCCATGAACAAGAATTTTGTCCCGGTTGACGTCAATAGAACAAAAGCGACAAAAAGAGCCATTCTCACGATATTAGAGAAAAACCATCAGGGCGGTTTGTGCTCCAAGATCAAGGCAGCCAAGAATGACCAGTTAACGGTATTCTTCTCAGCCAAAACGCACAAAGAGGGAAGTCCGTTCCGGGCAATTATTTCGGAGAGGAACACGTGGCAAGCTTGCGTGTCCAAATTTCTTTCCGAAAAGATCAACCTTGTTTCGGTGCAAGACCCTTTCCGGATTTCCAATTCTGAAAATGTGATATCTTTTCTTAAAGAAAAAGGGAACATCATCGTGTCTGGGTTTTCCATGGACGTTCAAGACATGTACTACTCCATCCCGCATGCACGTCTACTACAAGTTCTTCGGTCAAACATAGAAGACCAAGGCCTCACATCATTCCAGAATGCGGCAGGGATGCAAGTGGATACCTTCTTAGAACGTTTGCGCTATTACCTATCAGCCACGGTGGTGGCGTACCAAGATCGCCACTACGTGCAGAGAAGCGGCGTGTGCATAGGATCCCAAGTGGCCCCACATCTGTGTGAAGTTTTTCTCGGAGCGTGCGGGCGTGCCATCCAAGAAAGCATTAAAGATTCCAGAATCGCGGCGATATTTAGGTATGTAGATGATTTCCTTATTTTATGCACTGCAGAAGTTGACGATCATAACGACGGGTGCCTCAACAACATCCTGAGGAGTTTTCAGCAGTCATGCATGGGGCTCACTTTCACGCATGAGCTTACAGTCAAGAAGTCCATCAAGTTTCTTGATTTGGTTTTGGAGTTCAGAGCTGATCATGTTTGCTGGAGATACCAAGCCCGTTCAGGCAAAGGGTTTCTCCCCTTCTCGTCGCAGCATTCAAAAACTGTTAAGCAGGCAGTAGCTGTCACAGCCCTGTCTTCTAGCCTGAAGAAATCATGTGAGCATCAGATCTCCCGAAGCTTCGAGTTGCAAATATCCAGACTCGAGGACGCGGGCTACCCAAGACATGTAATTGCCTCCGTGTGCGAAAGGATTTGCCGCACCATCAAGACAACATGCGGACGGAACGACCCTTCCACACAGCAAACGAAGACAAGAAGGCCGTTTGTGGTTGTCCCATATATTCATGGGATTACACATAGGTTAAAAAAGATGGCAAATCGGCACGAGGTACAAGTGCTGTGTTCGGCGCCCAATAAGGCCTATTCGTTGTGCCGCAAGGTCAATCAGGGGCAAACCAGCAACAGCAAGGGGTGTGGCACCAATCACAGGACCGTTTATGCCCAGTGTGACAAGGAGGTTATATACCACATACCCCTGACATGCGGCCGCTGTTACATCGGACAGACCGGGCGGTGTATAAATGATAGGACTCGGGAACATGCCAATAGTTTGAAGAACTTGACGGCAGCAGGTAACTTAGCCCTACATTGCCGTGACTGCAAGTGCAAGGCGAAATTAGACAAAGTTACCATCATGGGGCACCATCGAAACCGGTTTGCACGGGAGGTTTTAGAAGCTTTAAACATAGATGAAAAAGGGGACATGTGTGTTAGTTCACCATCTGTGACTTTAACCAGAGAAGAGAGGACGTTCTTGCGAGGTGGAAGTACCGCCCACAAGTAGAAAGACGAGTAAAATGCCCTAGTTTAAAAATAGAAAAAAAAAGGAAGAAGTGCAGCAAGCTAGGTTTGATTGATCCTAGCCTGTCGATGAAGATGAAGTGTTTCAGTAAATGCAGTTGGTAGTCCAGCGGTTGAATGCGTCTCTCTCGTCCTCCTTACATTTGTATGCTTGGTTTGTTCAGCTGGTGTCTCCTAAATATGTTTAACCAACGTGCTCAACTGTTTCCCGTGGTGTTTGTAGAAACGGGTTTTTTGAGGTTGGATAGCCCGTGGTCCGTAAGAGCAGAGATCTGGGAAGATGTCGTACTGGCGATGCCCCAGACAGTGTCCGCCAGTTGGGAAAGTTCAGGTAATGCGAGTTCCGAAGCCGATGCGAGGACAATGTGAACGTTGAAAGGCGGGCGCTGATGAAATATCTTTCGTAAGAGAGCGACGCGTAGGTTTCGAGCCTTTTCTCCCAGCAACTCGGAAGGCTTTTGGTCTCCCGACTCTACTGAGTTTATCAGGTGTTTGAGTCGTCGTTGTTCAGACCCGGAAATCCGTTTCACCAGTTCTGCTTTAGCTACATCGTATTAAGAGGCAGCCGGCGGGTCAAGAATAATGTCCCGAATGTTCATGAAGATCTCGGGTGGCAATGCTGCCACAATTTAGTGAAACTTTTGTTCTTGTGAAGTTATCCTGCTAATGTTAAACTGAGTTTCCACTTACGGATCTGAGGACCAGGATTCCGGAAGGCGGAGCTGATTAATTGCTTACAGGCGGTCAGACAGTGGAGTATCTCCGGATGTAGCCATGATGCAGGGTTGTGCAGCCCGGGTCACCAATTGAAGGGACCGAATGTTCCTTAAATTTATTTACAGCAGACAGCGATATACCAAAAAGCTATGTAAATAAAAAGACGTCCTGAGATTCCCGAATACCGGTATGCTGCTTCGGTCTCGAGCATTTCCTCATTTTTGTCTCCTCTTCCTCGTCTTCTGCTGTGACCGGTTAGGTCACCAGCTACGAACTGATCTCAGGCTGTTAATTCACCTTTTTGTTTTATACATGGTTCATTCGAGATGGCCTGTTGTTGAGGTTGTTACAGTTGGAATGAACTTACAAGGGCATCCAACACTCACTAAGTGCTAGCCAACATAACCAAAAAATTCTGAAATTGCTTTAGTGTTAATTGCCATGGCTGAGTCGTACTTTGACAACTATAGCTCGCCGCTGGCACAAACCTTCCACTTATGATGGCGATTAAAGAAACATATTTTTAATGTGATAGTCCTCATCACAGAAACAACGCCTTGACTTTACACAAGCTTGTGAAAATCGTGTGATCCTTGGGTGTTATTTAGCGATATAATGTTTTCACTTATACCCCATTCAAACGGTCAACATAAGGTACCTTAGGTTCCTTGCTATCGCGATCAGCCCGTACTCGTGCGAACACGCCACGGGAAGATCGTTAATTGATTGGCAGAGAATAAAGGTCCCTTAGCTAAAGGTACCACATTTTGGCGAATACTGTGCTGCCACCGAGACACACGACTGCGCTCTAGATTAAGTGGCTATAAAACAACGAGCGCGCGAGGCGTCTCTCCCACCTTTTCGACACGCAAAACGTCGGCCACATCCTGTTCGTTCATTGAGCCGCTGTGGCCTGAGATACGGCTCCCCCAAACTCGCCTTTGTCCTGTAGTAACGTAGAGAGTTGCGCTAGCTTGCACTTTGAAGACATACTTAAAACAGCACACAAGCACAGCTTCCTCTTCCTCTTTCTTTCACAATGCATAAGTCGGGGAGTCACCGCTCTTTCCTGTGTTCGATTTTCTTCCTCTTGTGCTCAGAATAGAATATAATAGTTTATTTCAGGTTTTCTTCCAAAATACATTTTCCAAAACCGTCTCACTTAAGCACATGTGTGCTTGTGTGTGAGAACGGGCACTACAAGGTATGTCGCCCTTGTCCCCATCGTTGGTTATCTTCTTCGCTGAAGTCGACACAAAGAATCCATCTTCCCTCTCTGCTTGGGCAGAAGGATGAGAGAGATGGTATTATAACCATTTGCTCTCGAACTGATGTTTCTACAAAAGGTCCATTCTGGAAGAAATGTTTGAAACGTTGGTGCGCGTGTCTGTTCGGTTGCTGTCACCGTCGTCTGCTTTGAATTCGAATGTAACCGTCACATCTGGGTAGCAAAACTTGTTGCAGTTTGACAGACGCTTCGATTGTTGGTGATCTCTCGTTTGCTGCTCTTTGTGGATGGTTTCGATAAATGTGCGGGGACATTCGGAAACAAATGTCGAACAGCACCTTTTTAATCGCTATTGGTCACTGACCTTCATAGCCATTCGTTCATCGATTACCTGCGAGTAATGACGATTGAAGTCGTTAGGCTGAAAACACAAAATCCACAGTGTTCTATGTGAGCGTCTGCTTTTTTAAGGATTGAGTTTTGTCATCATGTTGTCTTAGTGTGCTTAAACGTTTGTTCCCGAGGGTACAACAAAGAGAAAGAAGCGAAATCCATGGGTGACGCACGATATTTTACATCTAAAACGCACTATACACCGCAGAGAAAAATACTAACCATGTTTAGAGGGTACTCTTTTCTCTTCGTCAATATCAACGTATCCTCGTACGTACATCAAGGTATCTTTTATTTTGTCACTACGTTCAACTTTCTTAGGAAAACACAAGAAAATTCTACGTTGTATATAAACCATAAAACGTCAAGTTAATAAATAACTCAATCCCGATGAGCGCGCGCTATACGATGAACAGAGTATGGCAAGTGAAATTCACTCCTTTTTATGTACACTGTTGATAACACTGTACAACCAACATGTGTTTCTGACAAGCATTCTCAGATTAGTAATTTGGTGGCGACTGTAGATGGCATTTCTGAAAGTTTACTTGGATTGGACGCTAAAAGGTCACGTGGACCATAACGCGTTTTTACAAAACTATGCGGAATGGCGCTCAGAGTTTATTTAAAAGATATACTTTTGTAGTCTAAGAATTGTTGAAGTGCCGCAAGATTCGAAACTGACCAAGTTAGTGCCTATACGTAAGGGTGGTGATAAAAATAGTGTATCTAACTACAGACCTGTCTCTCTCTTGAACAAATGCAGCAAGGTTATGGAGCATTTTATTTTTAAACACGTAGTAACTATTTTTGCAAACTGCAGTATTTTTGTTAAAAGACCAACACGTTTTCCGACGCGAGTATTCAACAGTGACACAGCTTCTTTACACGTTCCATGAATTGTCTAGCACAGTGGATAATCATGGTGAGGTGGATGCTATTTTTGTGGACTTCACTAAGGGTTTCGACAGTGTCTCGCATTGTAAAGTAATGTACAGACTTAGCCAGGAACTAGAAAATGACTGGTCATTACGGTACATTCACTCTTACCTCACGAACCGTCAGCAGTATGTCGCTGTTATTAGAGGCAGAGCCTAAAAAAATGCCTGTACTTTCAGGAGGGCCCCAAAGGTCGGTTCTCGGTCCTTTGCTTTTTCTAGTGTATTAATGATCTGCGGGAAGTTACCCATTTATATAGACTCGTTTTGTTTGCTGAAGACTGTGATTTGTAATCTGAAGTATCCTGTATTGCGGATGAGGAATGTTTAAAATTAGTCTGCGCAAGGTATTTTCTGGGGCCTAAATTGGCACCTGCGTTTAAATACTAAAAAATGCGTTCAAATGACACTAACACTAACGCAAACACTTGTGTTTCAATATCTTAGAAGAATTGACCCCGTAAGTGATGACGTCACAACATGGCGTTTCGGTCCAAACAAACCGTTGCTAGGGGCGTTGCTATGGACTAATGCATGGAGACTCCACATGAGGCTAGATTTGTGCTTACAAGTAAGTAAATAAATTTTTGTAAGCAACCTAACTTCTTGATATCTAATTATGAAGATGTTCTTGTCGTCTCAGTGTCATGTTGCAACGATGAAAGCCATTTATGAAGTCTTACACTCCGCTTTGCTTTGGTAGCAGACGACACGATAGATTTGCTGGCCTCTGTTGCAGCGGGCGTCTTTATTGAAATGCGTCGATAAACAAGCGACAAAAACAAGTGGATTGCCGTGGCCGTAGAGGCCTCCGCAATGTGCGTTTTTTTTTCCTGTGAACTACCCAGCTTAGTTACGAGGGTGAAAATGCAGTAAAATCAAACCACGTCACGCAGATCAGCTACGACGACGACCTGAAGTGCATTACCAGCGTAGTACAGGCCACCATGAGAAACAAATCGTACGCCGTCGAGGTAAGTCGTTTGTTATTATTATTTTATTATTGTGGTTGTCAGGTTATTAAAGAATTGCATGTCTATCGCGGTTTCGCAGTATTTTGTTTTTTTTTCCCCTTAGTATACATCAAATTCCGTGGATGTGCTCTTTTGGGGAAGATCTTCATCGAACCCGCGATGCGAGTACAGAGACTCACCTTATGTTTTTTATCCAGTTCTTTCGCGCTTTGGGGTCTTACGGAAATCTGAAGAAACTGCAAGAATCTCTCTCCACGCGATGGTTACAACCAGGTATACGAAGCACCCTCGCATAGCGCGAGTCCGCAAACAAAATTTGGGATCTCAACCGTTCGCCTGAAGTGCTTTTCTCGCGGGTGCAATGCGATCTTTTAGCAGACTATCATCTCGATCGACGCCCGGACTTTCGATAAACCATATTTTGCATCGCACCCCACAATGAAATTTTAAGAGTGTATGAAACTCATTATATTTCAAACAAATGCGATGTCAGAATATTGTCTTTATTCACACGATGCAAACGACGGCCCCACTTGGCCGGCCGGCGTGCGGCAGACGGCATACTTCTTGCATTCGTCGTCTGCTGCAGGCATCTTGAAGACCGGAAGTTGCAGTCGTAAATATTTCAGAAACGAGCGATTACCGGCACACTTCTGTCGAAACATATATGACATTCAAGCTTTCTATATCTGTGATTTTTAGAAGTTTAAATTCTACTCCTGATTTTTGAACGGTCGGGTTTTTCGTAGCAAAACCGAGCCACATGTATTCGTCCATAACAACGACCCTAGCAACGGTTTGTTTGGACCCATGACGTCACACT
>JAZHYW010028515.1:0-17883 GCA_037355805.1 Ixodes ricinus | reverse complement strand
ATACTCATATGATGGACTTTTTATATGATTAAGTTTTAATGAATATGTGTCACTGTGTTGCAGAAACGAAGCTCGAGGCTTACTCTTCTTTGATCCGTCCAGTATTTGAATATGCAGATTTTTATGAGTCCCGCATTCTCGCACATCTATTGATCGCGGAAGGCGTTCAGAAAAAAAACACGTCGATTTATTTATAACGCATACGATAGGAAAACATTCATGTCGTCCTTGTATGTCTCATCCGCATTGCCACAGTTATTCTGGGGCGCAAGCCCCCGCGGTTGTTGCCGCGTGGGAAGTCAACCTCCACCTGCTCGTGGTGCGCCCTGCCAGCTCTATAGCTGCAACGGAGGCTCTGGCGAAACCCCCCCACCCCCTGGGGTGGGAACCTAGCACTGGGGTTCCACATGTGGACGGGGGGGACAAAAAGGGCCTAGTCAGCCTTAGCCTTCCCCGGAGGGCCCCTGAGCGGGGAGCGCGACGTGTGACGTGTGGCGTGAGACGTAGGGACGGCGCGAGCACGCATGGCGTGAAACGTATGGCATGCTGGCCGCAAGACGCGTGAACCACCCGAACTGAAAAGGGAGGGTGGTGGGGCGTGGAGAGGACTTGCGTGTGTGGCGTATGAGGTGTAGCGGCTCACGTGAGATCGAAACGTGTGACGCGGGACGTGTGACGTCGCGTGACGATCCGGAGGGGGTATCCAAACAAGGGAAGGCTGTCATAAAGGTGGTGCCCCTCGGTTACTCCAATTAGGGAGGGCCCCCAGACGGGGGGTGACCTCCAAGGGAACCGAGGGATATAGAAGTGATCACTGCGACGGAGCAGGGTGGTTCATGGTTGCCACTCGAGTGATCGTCGAACCCGCTGTGAGGCACGCTCGTGTCTTAGTAGCGGCAGGTTGGAGGTGAGTCGGGCACTTGGGTACTTTGGGTACCGGTTGGTTTTCCCGGGCCGTTCCACTGGCTGTTCCATAGCACTGGTTTCATTTATTCCTAATTGGCTTTACAGAAATTACCACTTGATCAAAGGATCCAATTCATTTTGTCTCGAATCGGCTTTAAATTGGTTGTGCCTTCGGGCGGTACCGATTGAGGCATATTTATTTTTCAATATTTTAGCAAAGCCTCGCTCTACTACATGCCACAGTTATTCTGTCGAAGGAAAGTCAAGAGCTTGAAGTTTCTGTTTAATCTAAAGTACGAAAAGATTGGGTTAAATTTCAACAATAATCTTAAATACAAGGACAGCCGTGACATAAGGCAGAAACACAAAAAATTTGAGGCCAGATTCACGAATAGATCTAACGGCAAAAATGTGCGTAAGACAACACTTAAGAACAAATTCGTATTCACAAAACGAAATTATCGTAAGTTTTGCGCAGTTTCCGACGAAATCCTATGACAGCTCGGGAGCTGTCTTACGCACTTTTTACGATCAAATCAGCATGGCCAACAGCGTCGCCCAGTTACTCGGTCGCGACGACCAACGAACGTTTATTTTTCTACGTGCTCTTCTCGCGCGTCCCGACTTCAAGGAACGAGAAAAAAGTAAAAAGTACTTGAAACACGCCGCGACAAACAAGAACGCTGGATCCACAAACACCAGAGAAAAGCTACAACGGCCACGAATCCACCGACCCCGACCAAGCGAGCTCGGCAGAATATAGGCCTAGCAGGCACTCCGACTCGGCGCAGCGTTGCTCCGACGGTCCTTGGCCAAGACAGTCTGCCCACGACCGGCTGGCGTGCTGAATGGAATATGCCCGCGCGACCCTTGTGGACTCTTTCCGCGTTATAGTTTGATTGCTGACCTCAATTTTAGATTTATACCCCATTCACACCGTCAACATAAAGGTACATTTAACATAGGTCCCTTTGCAATCGGCGAATCAGCCCGTGCTCTTGGGTCGCGAGCACACGCCACGCGCGGAAGATCGTGAATTGATTGGCCGCAGAGAATAAAGGTCCCTTAGCTAAAGGTACCTTTACGGTCGTGTGAATGTGGTATAAGTAGTCAAACTCTTCCCCTTGTCATCTCCTTGTTTTTCGAGGTAGCGGTGATGAGCACTGTCATTGAAAAATGACTCTCGTTGACTGTATCTTCTTGTTTTGTGTGATATAGAGGTCAAATAAACGCCGTATGGATTACCTTCGCAACATGGTATGTACACTTTGTTATTAGTATGCCATTTTTATTCTGACACGACTGCACGTAACTGTCGAGCTATAACAGTTCATGGGAGCTACGCAATGCCGGCCCAATCTTTCTTTGCCGAGTGTCACGTCAGTATCTTGCTGCAATCGTGAAAGATCGGTCCCAAAGCGCTTACCAATTCGCTGTCCAACAGCGCGAATACAGCACTTCGATCAAACGCGCGCGTCCGCTCCGAGTGTGGACAGGTATTTACGTGGCTCTTGCTGACACTGTCGTAGTTCAAACGTATCCTTTTTAACGTCGGCTCGCGCCTGCATCTCTGAGGTCGTGAGAAACGCCGCGGCAATTTGTTTCATCTATGCTGCTTTGCAAACGACTGCCTTTGACCAGCAATGGCAGTTGGGTTGACCTCGTAGCGATCGAGTTCGTAGCAGTCAACGGAGGCGGTTACGCATGCCGGCCTGGGCATTCGGGTGCGTTTAAATCGTGTTAGCGTCGACATATCACTGCACGGACACGAACCCCAGACAAGCGGCGGCGGAAAAGACGCCTGTGTTTGTAATAAACATTCCACGTGCTCCGAACTGCTCCGAACCATGCCGAGCTCTCCGATTGGTTGTTCGTGCTACCGAGGACGCCATCGCCATAGCAACAGCAGTGGTAATTTCTAGTTTTTCCGTACGAGAACGTCGCTTTCCTCCTCTCACTTAAGAACGCGTTCGTGAATACCGATTTCTCCTCTTCTTACGATGTTCTTAACTTACGAACTTCTTAGCTAAGTTGTCGTAAACTAAGAAGCTCTTCGTGAATCTGGCCTCTGCTTCGCGAATTTCAATGTAAAAATTAAAAGTTTAACCATTCTTTTTTCCCTAGAACTGTTTGTGATTGAAATGACTTAACTCAAAACTTACAAGCCTCGCTAGATATGATTTTTTCGCTAGAGCCTTAGACAATTTTGCATATGAGTAAACCTCCACAAATCAATATTTTTTGCATAATTTATTATGTGAGATTTTGTGCTGTATACTTTTACAATATCTGCCCTGGATCTGTACATGCAACCATGGCTTGGCCGCAAAAGTGGGCCTGCAATATTCCTGAAAAAAAAAATATATATATATATTTTTTGCCGCACAGCATCCTTTCCAGCCGTAAATAAGTGGCGTTTCTCTCGACGTGTCGACGCTGGTGAGACGTACCCGCAGCGACAGCAGAGAGCGCATCAGGTCGGCCTGCTGCTCATTGATTGGCGAGCCTACGTTGAGCCACCGATGGCACGAGACAAAAGACGAGGGACAACAACGAGCACAAGAGACAGCCCGGATTCGACCTTAGGTAGAGTGCCTTCATACATTACGAAAATTAAAAAGCGCGAAAGACAAGGACAAGAGGGAGACTACACAGGACAAGCGCTTACTCGCAACTGACGTTTTAATTCGGAAGAGGAAGATGTCCTTGTCTTTCGCGCTTTTTAATTTTCGTAATGTTTAACCAACTAGGCCAACAAATCATTTTGCCTTCATACACATGCGCGCTTTTGCTTGAGTAGTGATATCTCAGCCATTTTTTCGCTCAATCGTTTTTTGATGCATTTTGAAGTGCGCGCAATCCGGTGTCACTCAGCTCGAACGCGTAGCTTTGGCTAATGCATAGACGTCATTTTACCGCCTAAGTCACGCACCGAGTGCGCGACAGCGTCACGCGCTGGCACATTCAAGGCAACATGGATGTCTTTACCCTGAGACAGACTGACATATAGGCACCCTAACCTTAGGGCGACTACAAAGACACCTCTTCCGTACACTACATCATGGTGCCATTTCGGAAAAAACTTTCCAAACTGATACTCCTTTGTATCGTTTTTAGAACTATGCTGCTAAAACCGAAGTCCCTAAAGCAGATTTTTCAAAGCTGATTAACTAATTGCCGATATCCTAGAGCACGTATTTTCAGAACCGAACATGTATCACTGTTAATCACAAAATCACTTCGTGTGGTCTCTTGCAATTTTATTTTGTGTGTTTGTGCATGCTACGTTCCATCAGCATTTCTTCATCTTGATCTGGAAACTGGGATCCCTAATCACGCTCTTCATGTACAACGACACTGCATCTACACGCCAGTACCACGCAGCGTATGACATGGTCCTGTCATGTCTGCAGTAACCCCATTTGTCTTCAAATTCGAGTCCAAATAAGGCCACTCCGAGCGGAAGGGTAGGATACTTCTTCGAGCTCGAACATATCTGAAAGTAATAAAAGTTCATTGAAACAGCAGACGCCTCAGCTCACATAGATTATAAGCACAGGAAAACCTACAACTGGAACTTGGTTTACGTATTTTAATACCTTTTAAACCCAGAATGTGCCTCATCCCCCGAATTTCAGCAGGAAACCGTCACGAGGAATGGTGACGTCACTTTTCTCGTCAAATGTATCGGGGATGCTATTGCCACGTAAATTCAATTTCTCCGCTAAGTTTGGGGAGAAAGTTGACGCTTTGCGACCACGCGCCGTGACCTCAAGTCGTGTGGTGTCCATCTCCCAGCTATATTTTGTGTAGAAATAAAAGTGGCGTGAGCACGTCATGTTTCCTCAAGTCACCTGGCGTGAAATTTGGAACTGGACACGTGACGAGACCCGAGCAGCTCATCATCGCTCAGCAGCCAATCAGATCTCAGCATTAGACGATAAGAAAGGCCATGAACCAATCGCGAAGACAGGAGCGCGAACGTGATAAGCCCTTGAAAATACGTGGTATTCCTTGTTTTAATTTAGGTCCGACTGCAAGCCGACGCTTGGATACGTTGGAGCCAATCAAGCCGCGTAAAACGTGCATCTTCACGGCGCTCGTGGTCTTTGTGGGTGTCTTATCACCGGCTCAACCAATCACGCAAAAGCAAAGAACGCAGGGTACCAATCACTGTGAGCGATGGGTTTAATCGGTCACAGCAAACGCACAAAGACAGTGAACGCCGGACCAGGAACTTTTAGCGCTGCTTAGCTTGGCTCCATTGAACCCTAGTGTCAAAATTAACTTTTGGGCTAGTAGGACAGAGCTACGTGAAAATAATTAGCGCAGAAATGACTAAATAAACGTTTATGAACAATACACAGTCCATATTGCACATATATACGCGTACGTCAACTGCAGCATCAACGTTGTGCACGAAATCCTATGCGCATGTGGGAGAGTGTATTTTGGCCAATCTGGTCGCTGCATTAATGTAAGGTTGGAAGAGCATGACCTTTCTCTACAATCATGGCCATCAGGACACCCAACCATACATGTCAGACACTGTGACTGCTCGTCTATGTTTAACCAGACAAAAGTCGTTAATCGTTTTTATGGCCAAAAGCCAGAGAGGCCTTAGAGGCAAAAACCACCATAAGCACACCATCTGTAGAACTATCCAAGGAAAATATGCGGTATATAATTTTTTTTCACGCAGATCTTTTTTTTCTTTCATCTTCTTGTGAATTGAAAATGGTTCCATTCATTCAAATATTCTTAGAGAAGTGTATCATATAGTTTAACAATGTATTTCCGATCCAATACTCTTCATTTTTTTTATTTGAATCAAATGAGATCTCACTTCCTTCTTGTATTTCTGTTTTCATACATTTACAACCAGCAGGTAGTACCGCTTCTACTGTTTGTAACTTCGTCTAGGTCTTTATCTCTTGCCGATTTATTTTCATGATCATAGCGTCACCTTTGAGACGGAGTAAATTGCTCGAAACAAAGGCAAAAAGAGGCAAACTGGACTCTACTGTGCGCCATAGCCGTTCCGTCTGTCATTGTCTTCGGTTCTTACGATGTACTCTCAAATTCAGCACCAACTCGCCCAGCAGTCAGCACGAAGGATATTCGAGATTCTGCTAATTTATTATTGACTTAGTGCGTCAGGCTTTTCGGGGAACAAGTAGTAGCCCCGAAATATTAGCGCAAGATATTTGAACTCGATCAGGCAAAAACTGCGTAATGTCCAGTATGTTTAAAATGTGCACCTCAGAGGCATGTTCGTGAAGTTTTATGGACGACTTTGTTAGTGACAACGGTGGCAAGAACCTTCAGAATGTTTTTTCATGGAGGCTAAATAAAGTGTCTCCAAAGTGAAGTTTCGTTATTCTGTCAAAACTAATTTTTGCTTTACACAAGAAAAACTAAAAAAGAAAAGAAAAAAAAAACGTTTCGAGTATGCAGAAATAAATAATAAAAGATAACCTATCCAGACACTTTCCTCCCAGTGGGACGCTTGTTTCTCCAATTTATATCAGTTGCTATAGTCCTGTGTAGTCTGCTAGCTGTTCTGCCCTGTCAGTTTGGTGTTTTTGTGTTTTTTGTTGTGTGTTTGTTACCACATCAGTGCGCTCGATTGAACGAGTCCGTGCGACTCACTGACGGTACCCTGAACAACTTCGTTTCGTAGGCCTAACGAGCCTGACGAGGGATACGCGCTTGCCCGGAGGGCCGACAAAATGTTAAAGCTGGATGACGTGACAACGGTATACTTAAGTAGAAGTCAGGACGATCACATTTATATGTAATGTATGATCACGTGCTAGTCGTACGCGATGGCAGCCGCTCCAGCTCATAGCAAGATATGCTAAGTGTCGATTCGTGCCGACAAAAGCCTGCCGGCGGATTTGTGCCGAGCGAGTTATACTGGCCAGGTATTGAGATTTTTTACGCTGAGATTTTTGTTACACTGGGGAACAAATAAAAGCTTATTTAAACTCATTATTTCCATTATGTTCCTATCTTTAGAACATAAAACGGTGCAACGAAACGCGGAACTGAATTGCTGCTTCGATTACACTGATCGCATTAATACCGATCAGAGAAAGAGGAAAACAATGTGCAGCTGAACGTGCTAGACCGTGCTGAACTCAGTTTTCTCGGACATTTCTCAGCGGGGTGGCGCCAAAAGGGCGCGGCTCATAGCATCTTCGATCAACTCGTACCGGAATCGCCCTGAAACCGGCACAGTGCACAGCGCTCCTCGGTCGTGCAGCGCGAAGTCGATGCAACATCGAGGACAAACTGCGCCGCGCCGGTGCACCGCGGCGAGCGCCACCTTGCGTCACTTCGCGTTTTGTTCGTTTTTTCTTGCGTAGGTCAGCGCACGGTGATCGTCTGCTGTCAATGTTTCCTATTCTTTCACTCGCGGATTTGACGGTCCCACACGAATGAACATCGTGGACGTGATTGTCGAAGGGGTCACGAAGCGGGTGACAATTCCACATGTATATGTTGGCCATCATTGTTGGTTCAACAAAGAGAAACACCAGATAATAGCCGTACCTCGCTGTCATCGAAACACCTCGCGACGCTTTCCACGAAGTTCGTACCTTTCAGGCGCTCCCTGCCACCGCAGCAATCGCCGGTAATCGCGGCGATGGTAAGAAGCTCGTCGTCTCGCCGTCAGAAGAGCTGAGGAATTCATCTAGTGCAGCTGCGAGGCGTGTTGGTTTTTGAAAGATCGCCATCTCGATAGTCTGCGCGTCTGCTACTCCCGCCATCTTCTCGATTCCCGCTCCTGGCCGCAATGCCTGATGGGACTGCACCCCGGCGCACCGTCGATTTTCTCGGTGCGCGTTGGGGCAACGAAAAGCCGCACCGGGAAAGTGCGCTTCGTTGATCGAGGACGTCCGGTGCGCACCGGTGCACTTGATCGAAGATGAACGGGTGCACCTCGCTGCCCCGGTGCGCACCGGTGCGGATGATCGAGGATGCTATTAGTGGACGATCTTGGCACGATCGCGTTCGGAGCCTGAATCGAGGCTGATGTAAGGGACTACGGCGACGATGCGGGCCAGTCCTGGGCGCTGCAGCCATGAACCAAACGCGCAGCCAATTAGCGAGTCGCTTCGTTCCAACCCTCTAATTAATTGACAATAGTACGTCACGAATATGCAATGTTTTGCTTATAACTTTTAAAATAAATCGCATTTATAGAAAAAAAATGTTTGTCCGTATTGCTACGTTTAATGAGCTCCATGTCAGCGCAGTCCAAACCAATTCAACATTTATTAGAGGGCTTCTTTAAGGCTGAGATCGCAGAGCGACAATCTTAAAGAAGCTTCAAATCCAACTCCTAGATGGCGACACCAATCTGTGTTGCCGATGAACAGCCGTATGGCTCTTGGCACCGATGTTCCACTTCGGCTCTTAATTCCTTCCCTTCCTTCCCCTGTGCAGGTTGTACGTTCACCCCGTGCTCTTCCCGCGTCATGGGGTGTCAGCGCTGCCCATTTTGGTCGGCTGCATGCTAAGCACTAAGCTAGCACAGCCGCTCATCATCGAGGAACACAGCTGTGTGTTGTCTACCGCCTTCACTCGTCCTTGTCCTACGCTGTTTGTTCCGATACTATCGGGAAGGCCACTCTGGGTGGCTTTTAGTTGCTGTATCGGGAACAAATATTAGCTGCTAAGGAAGGGTACTCAGTAGATCTTGCGAATATCCATCTTTGGAAATGCGTTCTGGTTGTTTGGCAATGCTAAACACATGTTTTGCAATGCCTAAACATTGCAAAGTTCAAAGTTGGAAACACGTTTTGAACGTTCAAAACACGTTTTGCAATGCTTAAGCTTTGCAAGACGTATTTTGAACATTTTTCAAGTTCAGCAATGCTTAATCTTTAGACTTACATCTCTTTGAAGGCACGGGTTAAAAGGGCATCTACTAGAAAGGTAGAGACGCTCGGTAGTTAATAATTTTACCAATAGGATAAAAAAAGAGAAGTGGTTGTACGTGACAGAAAACGTTTTAGCAAGGCGGCGCTGCATGTTGTTTAACTGAAAGTAGCGAGATAAAATGTGCGCCTTCAGGGAACGGTATTCATCGAGGTTCCGACTAAGATAGTCGCGAGTTATTGAAGTAACTTAATGCCAAAGTAAGCCCACTTTCCCGTTTATCCCCTTATTGCTTTTTGACTTACCGAAGGTGCCTTCCGCAATGGAGGTAAACGATTCACTAAACTGTTTCCCTTGCCGAGTCAACCCAGTTTTCCTTTTAAACTTTTTTATGTGTTCACTTGACTTTTGTAGTATTTCCGCAAATGCATAAGAGACGAAAGTATGATGTTGAAAACTTTACAACTACCTTATTAAAGTTTCAAATGGCGCTGAATAAAATTGGTACTTAAAATGAGTGGAATCCTTTTTACCAGTATTAAGGTTAAGAAACAAAAGGTCTGGCTCTTTCAGTTCATGCTTCGTTTTTCGAAGCTCTAATGCCGCCATCTCATTGGCGGCGAAAATAAGATTCACGTCACGATGTCACGCCTTTCTCAAAGCGTAGGCTATTTGGTGCGGGAACTCACTTTCCAGGTGATGGTGTCGTTGCTGTCGTACATCGCGGCAGAGTTGTAGCGCGCGTTAATGGCACGCATCACACGAACGTCATGAATAAGGTCGAACTCGAAGGTGGCACTCGAACGGCACAGCTGCGTTTTAGAAAAAAACATGGTAGTAACTCGCCACGACAGGAGCAACACGCTTCGATGGACTCTACTAAAGAAGAGTTTTGCGCATGCGCGGGCCCCCGTCACTCGTCGGGAAAAACTCAATCTACGGTTGGTATATGGAAGGAAGCTGCACTACCTTTTTTACCTTCCAACTCTCCTCTGAGCTCCGGGGAAGGCAGAAAAAAAAACGTTTTGAAATTTCGAAATGCTGCATAAATTATGTGCGGTCGCCATTAGTTGGTCATGCACTATGAGCATGCATTGGACACGAACGCGTCTTCAGCGTTCGTAATGTACTCGAATCAAACCGCGTTCCAAAAGAGTGCTTCGTCAGTGCTAGGGGCGAACTCGGAACCCGTCATGGGCTTCACGCTGGAAGCGATGAGACAAACAAATGAAAGATGCGCATATTCTATGTATAATTTAAGAATTTCGGAAATGGTCTATAGGTAGCGGAACTTGCGTCCAATGGAACTTCGAGCTTTCCCCACTTGCTATCGGCTTTATGGAAAAAAAGCTCTAGGGACAACGACAACCGTCGAAATTGTTTCCAACCTGCTCGTGTGGATGAGATAATGCTTTCGTACATTTAAGTTACGATTTTGAGGAAAGTATAAAAAATGATAGATTGTTTGCGTTCTATTCGTGCAGCGAAATTATTTGTCTCTGGCGTTTCTCAATTAAGGATGCGTTGTCCGTCGTTGCGGGAATACGAAAATCGAAATTCTGCTTTGTTGTCAAAGCGCACAATGACAAAGTTCACAAAAACAAAATCTAAAACAAAATCTTCGCACTGCAAGTGAAATGCGATGCGCCAGAAGCTGCTGCATGAAATATTCCACGGAAGTTTGTACCAACATATAAATAATATAGGGTGTATTCACTGGCCGCCATAGCTGTGTGCGCGACTCGAGCACGTCCTGGTGTTCTTGCAAATACTTCACTGAATGGAAAGCGCCGAATGAACAAGGCCGAAGAAGAGGACAGAGACGAAGCGAAATTATTCTTTCATGAAGATGAGAATAATTTTGAATACTTCAAAATTATTCTTTCTCTCGTGAAATGCTGGTCTCAAAGTGGTGATGGTTTGGTTGTTTTGGCGCGTTCGTGTTTTCTTTGAAATTCGGCTACCCGCGCCTCGACAGAAGACACTTGAGGACAACGCAGTCTTCAACTGAAGGTACAATATAAAATATAAAGCACCCGAGCACATCATGGTGTAATGGAAAATTTTACACAATGATTCCTTTTTGAGAAGCTCGTTCTCCAACTGGAGATGGTTCGGCCATTTTGACACATTCGATCATCTTTTAAAATGCGTGCACCCACGCCCCATCAAGAAGTTTTCAGGTCGGCCGAGAGGTTAACTGCTTAGGAAATGCAAAGTTGTAGCACTCGACTATAAGCTGCTACTATGGCAAGCCCTGTAAAATGAGCCATCTGCGAGTAAAGCTGTCTTGAAGTGGACATAACTCGACTATTTTTAAGCATTCGAAGTCATTTTAAATTTCAGGTAGTGCACCTTGTCCGCGAAAGTTTTGAGATCGACAGAGTTCTCAACTGGCGACGAAATATAAAATTTATAGCCGCCGACTACAAGCCGGGGCTATAGAAAACTTATGGGCGTTAGCCCTCTTCGAGGAATGTGATATCAAGTCGGATATTTCAATAGGTGCTTCTCCCGATATTTTGATTTCTTTTTCTTTTACTTTTGGCATGTGAATGTCAAGTTCATAAGAATAATCATCATCTCATTAATCGTTTATTGACCGCAGTGCTCCACTTCCTTAAAATAGAACTCACTCTGTTATATACTTATAAATTAAGGTGGGCTAGTTGGTTTAACACACTGAAATAATGAAGCACAAGGGACAGACATGAACATGAAGTAGGCAGGACAGCGCCATACTGAAACTGGCGTTTTAATAAAATACTAAGGAATAGAAGGAAGAAGTGATAAAAGTGGTACAAAAGCACAAATGACAAAAATAAAAAATAAAGAAAGAGGGGATCATCGCAAATGCAAAGATAAATGCATATGTAGAGATATAGTTAAAAATTAAAAATATATAAAAAGCTATTATGATATACATTAAGAAATATAATATTAAAATTATTTCAGCACAACTTTGAAGGATGATGTTTAGGATGATCATCCACCTAACTAGAATCCTTGCGACATCTCATATGGGGGTATAATTGTCCTTTGTCTGAGAAGGACAGCCAAGGTACGCTGGTACAGAGGTCACCACAAGACTGATAATCTTCGCCTAGTAGCGTTATCTTGAACGTTTTCCACGGTACTGGTCCCAGGACTTCTTTTGAAGATCGGCGTGCAGTGGCAGTCACCAACGTGTGTGGCGAGGTTTCCTACCGGTGAGGATTTAAGAAATGTTGCACGGTCTCGTATTCTTGCATTCACACAACCGCCAGATCGTTCCAAATTAACTTTCCCTCAGGTGAAAGGTATTTTGTATACTATACTGTTGGGACGTGTCATATATTTGTGATTGTGCCTCACTTTGCAATCATCCTGATGGTTTTGAGGAATATTGATTTTGGGACACAGCCGCTTCAACTTGTCCGGTGCCAAAAATTCCAGTAGAATAACAAATATGAATGCAACGTTTTTTTAAGTTATGTGATAGCCGGCTTATGGATGGCAAAACTGCTGAACGTCGATTCCTGTTCTTGCTTTTTTCTTTTTGTTGTTTTGAACTAGTCATATCTTCGACGACCTGACATAAGATTGCATAAATATAACCAGACGCCTTGAGAACTTCCATTTGTGTTTCAAAGCTCGGTCTCGCCTTTTGGTAACACGATTTCTTGAGAACATAGCCGAGACAGGTATTCACAATCGCCCTTTTCGTGAGCTTAGAATGCGCAGACTGATATTGGAGTATTTTTTTGTTTTGTTTTAGGCATGTACATCCAGCTTGTGTGGTTGTTCAGGAAGATTCGCTGCCAGTCTAAAAATTCAAGGGCGTTTTCTTTTCCGTTTTGCTGGCAGCTCGTAGATGGATTTCAGCCCCTGAGCATTTTTTCATAAAGGTGGCACTTATGTCGTTCATTTGTTGGTCGTTGATTATCTCGTATTGTTTGCTTATAAAAATCAGATAGTAATCAACATATATATAGACCTAATTGCTACATCGGTGGTGGAAAGTACCTGAGCGGTGGCCCGGTCGCATTGCAAAAATAATATATTTATTGATTTTTTAAAGAATACTGCGGCTCACGTTTCTGAGCCCATAGCAGGAGTGGTTACTCATTGACTTGGTGTTGATGTGCATAGGAGCACTTTCTCGTGACCTGGCACAACAAAAATGTCAAGTGACGGAAAAGTTACCATACCGTTAGACAAAAATTCCATTCGTCAACTGCCCGAGTGACAAATATTTGAAGACATCGTGCTTAATTCTATATTGTTTAATAGCCCTCGTATGATTTAGTCTAGCCGAATATCATGTTCAAAGTTCAATGTATCTATCACTATTGACCTTAAAGGTTTCGTGGATAAAAAATATGGATTTCTCAATCTGTTTATTTTCGCTCTAACCTCCAATGGCTGGATGTTGGCTTGTTCCAGTAAATTTGACGCATGCACAGTACATCTGAAGTAATTAGATATAAATCTTCCAGCCAGATTTTTGCACGCGCTCAAGTTAATTAATCCCATATGCTGTGCGGCTACCAAACTGTGTGAGCGTATTCCAGTATAGGTCGTACAAGTGATTGATAAGGAGATTTTTGTTTTGTTTCGCTATCCTCGAATTTTGAGGTGCGTCTAAGTATATGCAATTTTACCCTTGTTTTATTAGCTATGTCATTTATTTGCTGGTTCCAAAGTAGTTTACTAGCTATTGTCACTCCAAGGTATTTGTAGTGGTCAAGAAATATGATGGGGCTCGCACTATTTGAATAACTATATTTCAACAGATTCTTTTTCCAGGTTGTTGACATTGCAGCGGTTTTATCGCGGTTTATTGTTATTTGCCATTTGTCTGATAATTCCCTTATTTTCGTTAATACCTCATTAATAGACCGGATTTTGGGGCAATGTTGTTTGAGACTTTGAAAGAAGACAGACCTGATCTTGGGGTGATTTTATTTGAGAGTAAATAACACAGTCATCGGCGGATAATTTAACCGGAAAATCAATGTCCTTGCCGATGCCATTCATATAAAAAAATAATAAAAGAGGCCCCAGCACTCCTGTAGTACCCCGGATCTTACTGGTAGTAGTGAGGAAATATTGTCTTCAAGATATACAGTTGAGTTCTTTTAGACAGATAAGAGGTCAGCCACGTAACTAAGTTATTATTTTTAAAGAAAGCATAAAGCTTTGGAGAAGTTTAGGATGCGATACGCGATCTAACGCCTTTGAAAGTATAAGAAAAATTGGGTCTGGTGACTCCTATCATTTATTGAATTTTCAAGCTCATTAACTAATTTAATCAACTGAGTACTTGTTGAAAATGATCTTCTAAAGCCGTGCTGGGATGAAGTAAGAATATTGTGATCATCAAGATATTGAATCATATGCTGAAAATATTGTGTTCAAAGCTTACGCTAACATGTACTAGGTAAAGATACAAAGCTATATTTTATCGGTTTGTATTCTTTTAGGAGGTTGTTTACGAACGCTAACACAATGTCTGTCTGCTTTCGCCTGTTATCGAGATGTGGCACATCGTCACTTTCTAAAAAATGACTCTGTCTTAATTTTTTTGGGGGAAAGGAGGGGTGTCTCGAACGTTAACAGTGTCTGTTTGTTTTGCCTTCATTATCGGATGCAGCTGGTCGTTTCTCCTATCATAGATTCGGTAATTAGAGTCGTCGGGGTCAGTTCTTGGTTGGTGTGAAAGCGAAGGGAGGTAGATGTGCCATCGGTTCAGTTTGAGATTTCGGTGACAGAGTGGAGATGAGGAGGTGTTTCGATTGCAGTGGAGTGGAGGTCGTGGGTATATATAACAGCGGTGGTGTTCAAATAAACTAGAAGCTGTGTTTGAGACTTGTTGTTTTGTCCGTTTATTTATTTTGCGTGTCTCCGGTTTAGGATGGAAATTTTATCGGTTTTTTCTGTCACCTGATTTGCGAATATGAATAATTTTCCTAATTTTTCATTCATTTGGTAGTACCTCGTAACGCAGACACGTTCAATATTATGAATGGATACTTCGAAATCCAATCTGAGTAACATTTCAAAAACTCATTATGAATAGTATCAGCACAAGGTCATTTCTTTGGATCAACGTTATTCAAGACCAGGTCGATCAACAGCTTCTGGATGTGGAGACCTTCAAAGGCGTTGCAGGGACTGTAGGTGTTGGGGCTTCTGGGCGGCGAGGCTAGGGGGAACTCGGCTTGGCCATAGTACGCCCGACAGCTTCGGTGACGGCTGTCAAGACGGTGGTCGAGCTTTCTTCAATCAGTCGGCCCTGGAGAAGAAAGCTGTGCGAGCCTCGTGGAGGGCAGCCTCCAATTGCTGAGCATGCTGCACCAGCAAAGTTGGCATATCAGAGCTGTCGTGGTTTTCACTGGACGTGTCAGCGGCCAGAAGGGCCAGATCGGGAAAGTCGGACGTGTCTTCCTGACGTGGTAGTAGAATGCGTTTATCACGACGCAGAAACCACTCCGGCCTTCCCGTGTGTCAACCCCTTGGAGAGCCGCTCCGTGGACTCCTCGCCGCCTCCGTCCCTCCAAAACGGCGACTCCGTGGATTGCCCGTACACGTCCTTTTGTTGTCCACGCCGGGACCTTCTGCCTCATTCACCGAGGACGCCTCAGACTCGAAAGAAGGGCAGGACAGCCATGCAGCGGCACGCCGGCGTGTACTCAACTGGCACGACCGCCACGACTCCGTTAGACCGGACGATGCTGCCAACTCCCAACCCAACGACGATGACAGCCTGCGCCGGCGTTTCCAGCGGGCCTCCCTCATGCACCAGTTCGCCTCAGCCGACCACCACCGCAAGTCGAGTGGGCCAGAGCGGAACAGACTTTCGGGTATGCCCCACTTTTCGACCCGGCGGCACTCAACTTTTTTCCCCGTACCCGTTCCGACTTTGATGCGCGTCCCCCCCCGCTCCCCCCCCCCCCCCACACACACACAAACACGGACCGGGTTTGCGACTGCCTGTGTGGAGGGACACTGTCCACTCGATGTTAACCACTGGTCTCATCGAAATCACTAACCATGGTCCTTACCTAAGCCCGGTTTACGTCGTACCCAAAAGCCTAACGCGCTCGAGGTTCGTCCTCGACTGCAGCCACCCTCACCCCTAGCCTCCCGAGCCCTATATTTAAACTGCCTCCTTTACCCGTCGCCCTGCAGGTCTGACCCCTTCCATCCAGGCCTTACTCCATCAAGATATCTTTGCAGGACGTCTTTTAGCATTTTGGCCTGGCAGCAGCTGCACGCCACGCTGACCACCTTCCGGATGACCAGCTAGTACGTTCGGTACACCGTCGGTCAGGCCGGCTCCATTCTAGATGCAGTCGCTCGTCACGGCTCTCGCTCGGGATGCTCGGTCGAGGGGGCTTTGTCTTGGGCCCACCTCTATAATCTTTTGTTCGCTTATAACGACCCTTCTTTTTTACTTGAGGAAACTACCACATTTTGTAAGCAACTCCTCCAGTGTGGCTTTAGGCCAAACCCCGACGATTCCCAGTAAACACCAGTGCCCGCGATAAAGTTTCTCCAGTTCTCTGCCACTCTCGGCCACACCCCTGCGCCGCACGAACCCATTCCAGACTTTTCGGGTCCTCCATCAGCCACAAAGCATTAAGACCTACCAGCGGCTAGCAGAGTTGTGGACTTTCTACTTCTACATCTAGCAGTCACACTACCACGCCCTGCGCAAACTTCGCCATGGCTCTCTCACGGGCTTCTCCCCAGACATCGATTCGATCCGCTTTTCTTCGAACGTTTTAGGCCTACGTCCCGACAAAGGCGCCTTGGTCGGTTGTACCCGTTACCCACACCGCCTACTCGGATGCAAGCTCCGGAAGACCTGGGGTCTGCCTGTCTGCCGGAAACGTTGCTGTGCTGACATCCTCACCGGCTCCCATCCACAACATAGAATGTTGGGCAGCCCTCATCGGAATACTCCTCGCGCCACAACGAACATTTGTATTTTGTTAAAATCAGGCAGCAGTGTGGGCCCTACCGCGTAAACACGGTGGAACAGTCTTGCCTTGGGAGTCCCTTGTGTCAACCATTTTTCTCACGAATAAAGCCAGTTCGCTTTGTTGGATCCCGACCGACGACAAGCCCCCGACGATCTCTCTCGCCTCCACCTAACACTTACCGTGTGACCGAGAGGGACCGCTGCCAGAGGGCCTGCGCCTATATAAGGCCGGACCCTCTGGGCGCGGGGAGTTGTTGGTCAGATACCGCCTAAGCCAGGCCAAACAGATTTTTTGTAAACCCTGTTTCGTCTGGCTTCGGCGGTAGAAAGTGGGAAGTCCACAACCCTTTTAGCCGCTGGTAGGTCTTGATGCTTTGTGGCTGATGGACGGCCCGCAAACTCTATCGTACAACACCTGCGTCGCCTCCGACCCAATACATATGCCTTCCTTTTGCAAGTAATATTTTCTGTTGAAAGAGACAAATGGCAGCGGTTTTAAAAATGATTCTAAATGTACCGCAGATCGATTTTGAAAGGAAATTGTAGTGTTTTCTTCGTGAATTGTTTTACAGCTGCGAGCAAACTATTCTGTAGAAGAGAATTAAAAAAAAAATCCACGTCAAGTGAGAAGCCAAAGTTTCCTGTAGTGGCATCTTTTGCGTCTCTGTCAGCGCAACCTCCGAGTCCTTGTCCGACAAGGGATTATGCCTCCACCACCATACGCGAGGTTTCACAAGGATTATAGCTAGATGAATGATCACCTAAAATTTCATCCTTCAAAGTCGTGTTTAAATAATTTTCAAAGTTCAAATTTTTATATCATTTAATAATATATATTTTTTCACTTATCTCTACATTTGCGCTTATCTCTACATTTGCTATGATTCTCCGTTTTTTATTTCTTACTTATATTTTATTTTTGTCTTCCGTATTGCTTCTATCACTTCTTTCTTCTCTTCCTTAGTTTTTCTATCAAAAACGCCAGTTGTTAGTATAGCGCTGTCATTTCTACTTTATGTCTGTGCATGTCCCGTGCGCTTTATAATTTTATACACTCGGGTATAAGGACAACATTACTACTTAGCGAGAATACGCTGAAAACATTTTTTTATAAGTTT
>JAZHYW010028514.1:0-27653 GCA_037355805.1 Ixodes ricinus | reverse complement strand
GCGACAAAGCGGGGGCTGGTTGCACAATCTCTCCCACGGGGCGCGATGCCGACGGGACCGAGATGCGCTCCGATAGCAAACCGAGGCTTAAAAACCCGTCGGGATCTGATGCCGGTTTTTCAGAAAGCCGTAAATGCTTCGCATGACTTCTATCGTTCTGCAATTCGTTGATTTTGGTGGTTTTTCGACAACGACCAGCATTTTTCTAATTTAAACCATGCCGCTTAAACACACATTAAAAAGTTAATTGCGGAAAAACAATTAACAGCAGAAGTATCCCGACTTTGTTTAATCACTTGTCCTAAATAGGCCCCGGCCTAGGACCACCGCGCCACGGGCCCGTTTTTTCGTTGCAACGGGGTAGCCGCGGGAGCGATACTGGCCTACGTTCTCTGAAACACCCTGTATATATATATATATATATATATATATATATATATATATATATATATATATATATACCGGGGTGTATACGCGCTATTTCGAAACAGATTTATTTAAAAAAGCCGTGAAAGTTACACTTATGCTGCTTGGAGGTGAGTTATACGATCAGGGGACATATTATAGGGGCTAATCGTAACGATCAATTGGTCAATTAATTAAAATTCGTTAATTAACTTTTTAATTAATTAAAATAGACATATGGTTCCAATTAGAAACTTGCACAGCGTCACCGAAAACCACTAAATCAGTCATTTTCAGTAATATTGGAGCGCGTGACAAGCGTAGTAGTGCACTGAAGTTACCGCTCGTGGAGCAGGTACAAAGCTAGAGGTTGAGATAAGGCGCCCGCGCGATTTTTCCGTCTCTTATCTAGCCCCAGCCTTGCACCTGCTCCACGAGTGGTAACTTTAGTGCACTACTACGCTTTTCACGCGCTCAAAGTCTTTCTGAAAATGACTGATTTAGGGGTTTTGGATGATGCTGAGCAAGTTTCTAATTGGAACCATATGTCTATTTTCATTAATTAAAAAGTTAATTATCGAATTTTAGTTAATTAGCCAACTGATCGTTACGATTAGCCCCTATAATATGTCCCCCTGGCCGTATAACTCACCTCCACAAGCAGCATAAGTGTAACTTTCACGGCTTTTTTTAAATAAATCTGTTTCGAATAAAAAATAACACCCGGTATATCAAACGGGTGGCCGTATTTTTTGGAAAAGAAGGGCGCGATCAAGCGAGGACTCTGACGTCACGATCCTCCTGGAACAGTTGAGAATGAGGGGAAGCAGCCTCGCTTCTTTCCTCCTCGCTTCGGTTCACCAGCTCGACGGGACGAAGCGAGGAAGAGAGGGACTGAGAATCGTGACGTGACATGTCTCCTACGGCCGTGTTCAGTCGCGCTTTTCCAAAAGTACGGCCATCAGTTAGAGATATAGCTGTATGAGTGGTTTTTATGGGTTCTGCAGCGTCCTGCCTATCGCTCCAGCCCTGTTTTGTGAGCTCGAAATTCGGGTTCAGTATCCCTTTAACTGTCAATGTTTTTAAGAAATTATTTATTTTTAACAGGAACAATTTTTTTGTATCATTGCCATCAGATTTTTACTGTTCTGCTTGATTGTTAAACCACAACCAATATAGACCCCCCCCTTTTTGTTTCGGTCTTACCCTTTATTGCAATAATACGAGGAAGCTCGCAGACATATGATATGGTATCGTGTTTTCCGACAGTTTAAGGATGTGAAAGTGGTTGTTTGTGTTATTATAGGTCCTGTCGTTTGCTTAGGCTCGTGTCGAATGCTGCGCCTTTATCATATAAAAAAATAAGTGCCTATTTTTATGTGTACGTTTGTGTATTTTGACATGTCGCCAGGTTTTGTGTACAGCCAATGCAATCTTCCAGTCATTGTGCGTTCCCCCCTATCGTTTTCGTTATCTGTGTATGCAATGAAGTCGATGTTTTATTCTATATTATTTCATGCACGCCTATATGTTACGCACCTCAAGGAATGAAGGACATTTTGTGTTCGCAAAAGTTTGTTTTTGCCCGTGGTTATGTGCCCCCGTGAGCCGTGCGTTGACTGCGTGTTGTTGTTTCTGTGTTCATTTTCAGACGCATACCGCAAAGTGTACGGTATTGAGTACTATGGCGACTGTAAGCTCCCGCCAGGTGAGGAAGCCGATGAACATTGCGCTTTGGAGACCGCTCTGCTCCTGCACTGCTCTGCTAACCACTAACGCTGCTTCATCCCGTACTAACCGCACCTCGCTAACGGCATCTCACTTCCAGTCTTGACTGGCAGTTCCTAGTGGAAATCGTCAGTATATTGCAGTATTCTTCACAAACACGAAGTGACCAGCCTTCACTCGACTAGAAGCACCCGGAAGCGCGCACTAGCATACTCTCGTTCCCAGCGCCTTCCGCTAATGGTCACTCCCCAAAGTCATCACGTGATCGATTGCCGTCGTTGTACCTTCTTGACAGAATGAAGAGTCAACTTCCTTCGGGGGGGTGGGAGTGGGCGTCCTGGTCCGGATGGTGACGACCGATGATGGTGCTCGCCCGATGATGACAGCAGCCCCGGGAAGTTGATAATAAAAAAAACTAAAAGTTGTTCGGTCCCGCTGAACACATTGCGACGATGGTTGGCTTTACAGTGGCCAGTGTGGCCACGTTTATTTTAAAACAAAACAACTCAACAGTCATGAGTTAAACTTCCAAAATGAAACAAAACAACTCAACAGTCATGAGTTAAAAGTTCCAAAATTAAAACCCCGTACTTTTGTCCCCAGTCTCCCAAAATCGAATCGAAGCCAATCCCCCAGAACCCTCTCGGCGTTCCTTTTATAGACTCGTAGGAGCCTCCTTTCCCCTCAGGGACCAACCAATCCCTTCAAATTTCACCACTCCCACGTGGTACACTGTTGCCCAATGGTAGGCGAGCTGTCAGCCCTGCGCTGCAACCGCCAAATCCAAATTCCTTGTAGAATTGTCTCTCTGCTTTTTCCGCAGTCTGGCTGGCGCCAACAGCTAAATTATTACCTCGGGTAAAAAGCGACAATTTTACACTAAGCGGCGAAATCCTCTACACACAGGAACACTCGGTTAAAATCCACACGCAGCCCCAAAGCGGGGCTCTCTCCGTACCGAAACCCGAGACGACCGCGGGGGAGGCTCTCCCACCTCGGCCGCGATGACCCCGCGAATGCTCCCTCCAAAACGCCGAACCCGACATAGAAAGTTAAAAAAAGAAAGACAATGCCGACGCAACTCCGGAAAGATAAACTTTTCTAACAAAAATCACCTTAAATAATAAGCAGGAATTCTCCATACTTAACACCTCCCCACCAAGAATGTTGCAAGTACACTTGTTGTTCGCGCAACATCAGTCCACACTGTCCGTTACTTCGGAGACACGCTGCACAGAGCAAGACCCAGAGTCGTACATTCCAGATTCCACAATGTCCATATAGATATATCTAAACCTGCAAATCGCAAAGCTCTACAGTATGGGTGCAGACACCACTAGGCGCTCTATTCCTAATAAAGTTCGCACTAGTCAAAATAAACATTCGAAATAAAACAAAAACTATACGACTTGAAGAAAAAGAAATGCAAAATGCTCCAGTAAAGGAAACTACAGATAATCTCTCAGCGTCTCCGCCAGCACTTTCTCTACGCTCTTTCGAGCCTCGACCTGCACGTTTCAAAATATAGTGAGGACTGACAAACTTCTCCCGCGGAGAATAAAGACTCCATACCAAAAATATTATGTAGAATATAAAATACCGAGGGGCCGACCGAAAAGCAAAAGGAAAGTTAATCAGGAGGGCAGTGAAATAAACGTAGCCTAAGGCGAAACAAAACCCCAGTAGCCTTGCTATCTACCCTCCTAACCTTGGCCGCCTCGTCGTCCAGCTCATTGCCATCGAAGACGTTCTGAGAATTGCCTGGGGCGGCGCGCAGTACACGACACTCGCTGATCCCGAGCTCAAACTGAAAGTCTGCTGTCCTCGCGTGCGAGCTCTGGCCACTGGCCGGAGTGGCTTCCCCTTCTCCCCCGTGCCCATTTGGCGCTTGCCGCCCCGCAGCTCCTTGCGTCCGGACTCCCCCTTCCGGAGTCGCTCGACGCAGCCTTCTTCCTGATCGTCACCCCACGATGTACTGCCGGCCTGACCTTCGGCGGCGACACGGCCCCAGTCCCGAAGTCGGTGCCTCTCCGCAGTCGGAGCTTCCGTCTCGACGCCTGGATCGGAGGAATCGAGGCCATTTTCGCCGTCCTCTCGCCGTCGTCCACGTTCTCGCCGTGGTCATCCGCGTCGTAGCCCGGAACCGATGCAGGGTCTGACCCGGAGCACCCCTCGACCGCCGACTCCGACCTGGCAATGCGCTTCTTGCGCAGCCGTTTCTTTCCCGCCTGGGACGGCCCTTGCCTCCCCAGTGCTGCGGTGACCGGTGCGCCGGGGTTCCCTGGATCCCTGCGCTCGATGTCGCCAACCAGGTTCGTCCCCTCGTCGCCGCCGTCACCATCGCTCCCGTTCTCGCTCTCGCCTCCTTGCGTCACCGGATCACCGGCGGGTGCTTCTGCCTTGTCGGCGCCAGCTCTCCTCTCAATTTTCACTTCGCGGCCGCCGCAGTCATCGCCGTATGCATTCTCCTTGCGGTCTTTCTCCGGACTCATTCTAGTCTCAGCGCTCTTAGACCATGCCGGAGCGAGGGCTGCAAACTCCGGCATCGGCGCGAGGACTACGCCGAATTCTTTCGCGAGTTCTCTCATTTTTGTCGGGTCCCTCGAACCCATTTCACTCAACGCTTGAATCTGGGCCAGCTTTACTTTCTTAATTTCGAGTTGGAGTCTAAGAATTTCACGCGCTCTAGCTGCCGACCTGCTACCTACTCCATCCTCTGCCCCCGAAGAGTCGCCCTTAGCCCCTGATATTGTGCCTTTGGACATTGTGAGCCTCGGAGGAAACAACCCTGGGTCTTACCTGGGAACGAGGGTCCTGCCGTGCTCGTCACAGTATCCCCGGGGCGTCTCTGTGGCTCCGCTTGTGCTGCCTCCTTCCGCCGGTCTTGAGTCCTTGACTCCCGGAGCCTCTCACTTAGATGTCGCTCCGTCCGCCGCACACAACGCAGCAGGCTGTTGCCTCCGTCTTCTCACGCAGATATTGACGAGGCTCACCATCAGCTGACGTCGTGGTGTTCTTGAGTCCCTTGACTCCCGGAGCCTCTCGCTGGGATGCCGCTCCGTCCGCCGCACACGACGCAACAGGCTATTGCCGCCGTCTTCTCACTCAGATGTTGGCGGGGCTCACCATCAGCTGACGTCGTGGCGTTGTTGCAACCCGTCGCAGAAAGTCAGCGGGATCCTGTCGACTGCGCCAGTCAACTTCCTTCGGGGGAGTGGGAGTGGGCGTCCTTGGTCCGGATGGTGACGACCGATGATGGTGCTCGCCCGATGATGACAGCAGCCCCCGGGAAGTTGATAATAAAAAAAAACTAAAAGTTGTTCGGTCCCGCTGAACACATTGCGACGATGGTTGGCTTTACAGTGGCCAGTGTGGCCACGTTTATTTTAAAACAAAACAACTCAACAGTCATGAGTTAAACTTCCAAAATGAAACAAAACAACTCAACAGTCATGAGTTAAAAGTTCCAAAATTAAAACCCCGTACTTTTGTCCCCAGTCTCCCAAAATCGAATCGAAGCCAATCCCCCAGAACCCTCTCGGCGTTCCTTTTATAGACTCGTAGGAGCCTCCTTTCCCCTCAGGGACCAACCAATCCCTTCAAATTTCACCACTCCCACGTGGTACACTGTTGCCCAATGGTAGGCGAGCTGTCAGCCCTGCGCTGCAACCGCCAAATCCAAATTCCTTGTAGAATTGCTCTCTGCTTTTTCCGCAGTCTGGCTGGCGCCAACAGCTAAATTATTACCTCGGGTAAAAAGCGACAATTTTACACTAAGCGGCGAAATCCTCTACACACAGGAACACTCGGTTAAAATCCACACGCAGCCCCAAAGCGGGGGCTCTCTCCGTACCGAAACCCGAGACGACCGCGGGGGAGGCTCTCCCACCTCGGCCGCGATGACCCCGCGAATGCTCCCTCCAAAACGCCGAACCCGACATAGAAAGTTAAAAAAAAAGAAAACAATGCCGACGCAACTCTGGAAAGATAAACTTTTCTAACAAAAATCACCTTAAATAATAAGCAGGAATTCTCCATACTTAACAGAAGTCCATTATGCCATGGGGCTGTGAGGCTGCTTAGTTGAAGCCGCGAGGCCGCCGTCATATAGCCATAGCGATATAACCGAGGAATATGCTCGAGAGTTGTGGTACCGTGGTAGAGTGCAATACAATACAATACAATCTTTATTTATATCGTCTTCGAATGTAATACAGATGAAGCCCACAGAAGCCAATGGTGGCTTATGGTGATGACGAAAAGCGTGCAGTTTGATACTGACAGTATGGCGACAAGTGGACTCGTTGTCCCCGTAGCGCCGAGGAGTTCAGAATGACGTCCAGTTATTTGCATGTGGGAGGAGTTTTGGGGATCGAAACGTCATGCACGCTTCCCCACTATCTCTTGCCCAATGCTTCCTGCCTAGTAGAATGTCTCGACATTTTGGGCTCTGAGTTGGACACTCCGCGAGAAAGTCGGCGAGATCGCCGACCTCCAGGATTGGCCAGCGCCGCGCTTGACCTTGGCGCGGGCCAATCGCAGCGAGGTGCTGACCTTTCGCGGCGAGGCGCCGACCAATCGCGGCGAGGCGCACAGTGACCAATCGTCGTGGCAGCCGGCGATCTTGGCGACTTTCTCGCCGAGTGTCCAACTCGGAGCCCTTCGCCCAGCTGGATGCTCTCTCGTCGGTCGTACACTGTAGACGAACTTTTAGAGAAGCTAATCTGGCCGCCATCTTGGTTGCGCCGTGGATCCGTACAAAACCGCTTGAAAGACGAGGCCAGCTCGTTGCGTCATCGCTAGTGTGTGCTCGACACGCGCGCGAGCTTTGGCGGTACCGTCGTACTGAGCGTCTCGCTCGGTGCGAGACGCTGCAAGACGCACTGGAAAGGACGCTGACGCGAACTCGACGGCACTGCATGGATTGACTAGTGATGACCTTTGAAGGTCATCGCTAGGTCCCGTCCATGACCTGTGAAGGTCATGGACGTTGACGCCAAACGATGGGGGAACCTAACGACATCCGGCAACTGTATTATTGTTCCTTCTACCCCCAGGTACCCCGCTGGTGAGTCAGTACGCGAGAGGCTCGTACGCGCCTACCATGGAACACCCGAGGAACAGCCAGGGCACCGAAGAAGCCTACGACGTCCCGTGGGACGGACCACCGACCAGGACTGGCATGGTACGCCCGTAGAGTCCAGATGGAAACTTTTCGGACTAGATATTGCATGCTCTGTAAACTCCAAGCCTACCGTTAGAGCAGACCGCGATTCAGAATTGGGATGTTTAAACAGATCTTGTACATTAAACCACTGAAGGCCTGGATTCTAGACACTGCAAGAAGGTATCTTGAAGTAGGATCGTGCGTTTATTATAATATTGGGAGAAGGGGACCTACAGTTTTACCCCATTATGAGAGACCCTTCTGCCGATGCAGGTTATGCGGCGGTGCTACGCACACTTTGACCAGAGACACTTTATTTTTAGAAAGATAAGTAGAAGTGTCCATTTATTTCCTAACTGCAAAGTGAATTCATGGCACAGCTGCCTGAAAATGCCTCGTCGAATGGTTCTTTCATGCTTCTGGAGACTGTATACAAACTTAAAACTGGAAGTTTAACTTCAAACATAGAGATGGTGGTTACAAAGCTGATTTTACTAATATTATTCGCTAGAAAACCGCTATCTCTAAACTGCACTCTTCTGTGTGTCTTCGACAGATCAACGACGGCATCGGCAGTTACGCTAGGCTCAAGACGCAGGGAAAGCGAAACATCGTGTAGAGCGGACAGGTGTACCTTCCGTCGGACAAGATGCAAGCCTCGTTCGGGTGCTACGACGCCCGCCTGGAACCGCTCCTGATCTTCGCGAATCGTCGTGACGGCACCTGGAGCAGAAGACGACAACCCTCGTCAGTCCACCTTGCGAGACCGGCTCCATCTTCCGAGCGAGATCTCTTCCAAGTGCAGGTCGCGCCCTCTATCGACGGCTACATCAAGTGATCCACGTCAACGCTGGCGGTGACGATGTTCGCGATTTTTGTTCGCGTCGACAGAGGGCGCTTCTGTCACCGTCGATGAACTGGATTTTCATAATATCTCGTCGAGATCAGGAACAGTTGGTGTCATGATCGGTGAATGCATGATGTGTGTGTACCTGCTCAAGAGTGCAGCGAAACTGAAGAAGGCCTCTACTTTGTGAATACTGCGGGACCATGCAAAGATGAATACCTCTGCAATCGCGCCGCTTTCAAGTTCGTCTGACCAGAATGTTCTCCCTACTGACCTACTTAACTAAGTGACCGTGAATGTGAATCTATACTGTCTGTAAGGATAATCATCGGATTCCTACAGGCGTACCTATAATCTCAAGTCATAATATCGTGAGTTCTGCTGCGTGTTAGTAGAGGCGCCGTCTTTCGCGGGCATGCCATAGTGCGTGCAACTTTAAATGGCGGAACAATCTGAGAATATGACACTTTCCTCGAACATCAATTTCAAAACCTATCCGTATGGCGGATGGTGCCCCGTAAACGGGATATCCTGTTCACGTCTTTTGTACGTTCATAGATTACGGACTGTTTTCCGTAAATTTTACGGATATTTCTCTACTTCGCAAATTAAGTTCCCGATCTTTTTTTCTCGGAAAATTTTGAGTTTTGTGATGACAATAGATGTCGCTCCTGCGATTAGACTTACGACCTTAACTAGAAACCGCTTTGCGATATAATTGTTCCTTATACTATAGCTTTCAATGTGAAACAGGATAAATGTCTGGTTCGGCTTTCCCGTTCCCACTTATAGTTCTCGGACATTGAGTTTTAAGTGAAAGAACCCCGATGAAAATTTTGAAGTTATATTTCGTTTTATACTATATATATATGTATGAAAGGCATGCACATCTCAGAAGAACAATTTTTGCAAGCTAGTCGTGCACGAACAACTGCGGCGGTGGAACATAAGGGCATCTACACGCAAAACCGCCATATGTGAAAGGATAGTCGTCGTACAAATGCTTAGATAGGTTAGTGATATTATTGTGAATCTCGTTCATGTGTTGTCAGTTTTAGTTGCATCGCTCGAATCTCGCGCGCTGTGATTGTACATTTTGTGTGTGAAATAAAGATTTGAGTTGAAGTCACCTGGACCTCTCTGTTCCCTTGTTAGGAAATACTAATAAATGTCGTATCAAGTGTCGCAGCCAGTTCAGCGTCAGTAGGTAAGATAATTGCTAAGCAAAAATTACTCATAGGCTGCCCTATTCATGGTTTAAATTGCGTTAATTGTCTTGCTACTCTTAAAGCTTCAGCACGTATCGGTAACACTAAAACATTGGCTGCATCGTTGGTCGTTCTGCCAAATGCGCATAATTGCGGTACATAGCTTTACAGGGTGGGTTTTGCTCTTAGTTCGGGTGGTGCCTATGGCAGGATGACTCTCAAGCTTTCAGTGCCTGGGGTGAGTGGTGCTCTTAGTTCAGGCGGTGACTAGGGCAGGGTTTTGTATGGAAATAGATTACGTCACACTATTGTCTCTGACGCTGCGCGCTTCTCTTCAGCATTACCGGATACAAAACTTTCGCGTTAAATTTTCTGTGTCGCCAAGAGAGGAGAAGCGCGTTTTCCTGCCCTTTCGACTCCTTGTTCCTCGCTCTGTTTCTACACCACCTGTTTCTCCTCTATCGTTTTCTTTCCACCCCTCCGTTCCTCGCGCTTTCTCCCATCACTTGCTTCTGCTCCTCTCGTTCCTGCGTGCTGGGTCCGTTGCTCAGTCAGCAGCGCACTCGGCTTCCACGCCGGTGACCGGGATTCAATGCCTGGCACTGGTAGCCTTTTTTATGATCGTTTAACGGTTACGGACTGACGAATCTACACATTTCGTGCTTACACGGCTGCTGAGGTTGGCCCTATAGAACTGCCGCTGTAATACCGCTTTAAAAACAAGCAAACTTTCAGAAACACTGCAGGCAAGATCAGGCTACAGTTGTAAGCACGAAATCTGAACACGGGGGAATATATACCAATACATTAATTAAGTGCTTCCCATGCTCCTGCGACTTACCACGAACGTTAAATATTGTGTCTCAACTTCCCCGGGTTCTCGGGATGCCAAACCTTTTCGATTTCAGCGCATGAACAAGAGTCACGCTGAAATTTTATTTCACAGTTAATAATAGTCAGAGTAATACCCCTGTCAGACGGGAAAGTAAATGCCATTTTAATCGAATGTCATTCACCACTTGGCGAATCGGCTCGTGATCCTGGTTCTGCACGTGGCGCGCGTGCACGCTCCGCGTGGCGTATTAAACACGCGGATTGGCCGAGCTGTAATTTCATTTTGCTTAAACGTCATTCAACGTGCCCGTCTGACAGGGGTATTATTCAGCTTAACTTCCTAGTTACTAAAATTAGATTGTTTTTTAGAGCACGGTTTCTCAAAACGAGGGCGACGTTTGGACATCGCAATTCTCATGCGGAATTCTCTTGGTGGATTTGGAGAGATTAAAAAGCGCCCCATGCTTGCGCGTTTAGTGTGGTAAATGCGAGCGAAGCCTTCCACGCGCAAGATGGTAAAAGGGATGCTCAATGCAACCCTGCTACGTAATAAAAAGAAAAAAAGAAGGTACCAACAAAAATCACTTGAAAATCGCTCCAAATCCAGCAAGGGAAATAATTCCCTATCACTTCGGGCTTGATGTTGAACTGCGACCTGCACTGTGTTTTCATCAACGCCACCGGAGAGATGTCAAGTTCGCATGGTTTTCATGTTCTGCAAGCAGCTTCATCTTATTAGCACTTTGAAATGGCTGACCAACTACACGCTGTCTAAATGTCCACACAACCCAAATTATTTTTATTCAAGCAGCTTCGCGACCCACAGTTTGGGAAGCACTGCGTTCATTCATTCCCAGCAATAGATGAGAAAGAGCCTGGGGTACTATTTTCGTACTACTGAGCGACCAACGCTCTAAGATCTATCACTTGAAGCTCCACGGAAGAGCGGCGTTCAAAATCGGTTCTTTGTTGCCTGCACGCGAGCAGGTACAGGCGGATAGCGTTCCTAACGCCACTACCATCAACGCCTCCACGGGAAACGAAGAAGGACCGTTTTCGAACGACGCTCTTTTTGCGCCAACGTTTGCGCAAATTTTTTTATCGAGAAAACCACGATAGAATTTATTTCTAGTGCAGGTATTGTGCATCCAACGTTTTACCAGTTCCGCCATTTGTGTCCATTGGGCGGGCTGATAGTGTAGCGAGCGCTAAAGTCCCTTGATAAAATTCAAGCTTGGCGTTCCTTACAGGTACCGCCAACCATCATTCTGGGAACACGCAAGACACGTGTCGCGAGCGAATGCTCCGCCGTTATTTGCTTCCAAGAGCCGCTCGTTTCAGTGTGCCGCCATTTGCTTCAAGGCGCCGCACAAGGTGCGGACATAGTGCATTGGCGCATTTGACGCCCTTGTAAAACGAACATTGCCGCATCAAGGGGCTTTAGCGAGCGCCACGAAAAGGCGTCAGGCGTTTTAGGAAGCATGTCAACTGATTTTGGTCTATTAACGTTCTGACTATAATCGAAACAATCAACAATCGGCTAAAACTTGCGTCCTGATATGAGAGCTCAGAAACTGTCCCCGCGCCCTGCGTGTGATTAACATTATTGCCATTCTTAGAACATTATAAAGTTCGATAGCACGCATTATTAATATCTCGTTTACGTGTGCGTTCGCTTTTTTTTGTTTTTACAAGGTAAAATTTAGTTTTGAAGTAAAGTAAAAATTATTTATCGTCATCGACATCAACTGCAGGCGAAACGTTAGGCTAGGTGGCGTAAGCTGCCGCCAGTTACAAAGGGTATAGCCCTTACCTACCATCCATCCCTCCATCCATCCATCTTCGCGGGCAGTAGTTGAAAAAGCCATTACGGGTGCATCAATGCCGAAGTGCAACTTTTAGCTCCTCGCTATCATTCAGTGAGCGCTTATGCTGGATCAGGATACCGTGGTACACAGCTATCGAGACAATTAGCTTCAGTTCAAAAGAAGACGCCACAGGCTGTACTTTTATGTCTTACCCAGGCGGCCACGTCCCGAGTACCTGAGTGCGACATAAAAGGCGTAGAGCCACACCGAACACGTTTCGAGGTGACCCATGAAACTCAGCATGTGGCGTGGTGCCACAGAAAACCAAGCGCGGCACTTAGCACACTCAGTCTTTTCGGTACATTGTAATGTATGAGTGCTAATCACACTTGTCATAACGCGCGAGCGTGCGGCTTTCTCCGGGAGCGCTAGACTGGTGGCATTCGCGCAAACTAAGCTAGTCACATGGCGCAACATGGAACGGCCCGCTCGAGGAGTGTCCTGTCCACTCTATCAGCTGGCGGCGAACGCGGAAGGCTGCATCGCACGCTTTTACAAACATCATTGCTCGAACAATAAACAAACTAAAGCATTAAGGCATATCAACGATGTCGTCATCAAAAAACAAACATATATCATAAAGCACGTTACTTTTATCGCTTATCAAGCTGATAGAGTGGGCAGGACACCCCTCAAGCGGGCCGTTCCATGTTGCGCCACGTGACTGGCTTAGTTTTCGACGAATGCCGCCAGTCTAGCGCTCCCCGTGAAAGCGCACGCTCGCGCGCTATGGACAAGTGTGATTAGCGCTGACTGTACGTCGATCCCAGACAGTGCCGCTAAACAATAGAGGGATTCATCACGATGCGTGGCTTACAGTTAACTTCAAATTTAGGTTAACGTTCGGAAATAGTAAGTATTCCCTCCTTGCTTCGGTGATGATAATGATGATAATGGTTAGACCATCACGACAGTGATCGCGTTGATATCCGGAGTCTACAACTAAAAGTGCGAATCACCCGGAAAGCCTCGCGCCTCCCCGCGGGTGCTAACCACAACTACTACTCCCAAAAGTTCATATTTTGCTCACCAGACGACGCTAACTGTCCATCCACAGACTTTCGAAACGGACATGGTGTTTTTACCGCATCCCGGCCAATCACGGCAGGTCGCTTCCTAGAGACTAGAGAAAAAAGGTTCTCCTTTGCGACAGGCGTAAAGAAAAAGTCCTAATCACGTGAATCAGTGTTCAACGACGATCCCCCAAAAAATGACTACGAGGCGTCAAGTTGTCTGTTGTTTAACCATACTGTGGATTTCGGTGTCTGCTGCTGAAGGTAAGGTGAAGCATGTTAAACTTCATCGCTTGTCAGAGGCCGAGTCGTGTTATATGGCCATTGTCTTATGATGTATGTTTAGCACAGGCAAGCCAACGAGAACTTTGCAACCCCGCGTTTTGTTGTTATCGGTTCGTCAAATCAAGTGTATCGTTTATCACCACTGTGTGGTGCACGTTCGTGTATCACCACGCTCGTGTATCATGAAGTTTGTGTATCATCACTGTGTGGTGCACGTTAAAGACGCGATGTTCGCAAAGCTACTGCACTGACTAAATTTTTCATCTACAGTGGAGATAGCAGACACCCACTTGGGCTCTATAACGTGGCGCTGTTTAAAAGAACACACAACATAATTATTATAACTAATTATTCGTCAGAATTGCCAACTTCCGCTTAACCGGATTATGCCACCACTGTAATATTATACGATGAACTAAACGTGTCCACAGTACTGCTGCAATCATGTTCCACCGCCCAAAATATCGCCCGCGCGCAACGCAGTGCCGTCAACTGGAGGCAGAAGATTTTGAGCTGAGCGCTGAATCTACGAATTGATTTATTTATGGGCATATCGCAGATCCTCCAGAAGTCCAGTCTTTCTTCTTCTCCAAGAGTATAGCGCTGGGACAGAAGGCCATCGTCAGTTGCACCGTGGTCACTGGACGGGAACCATTCGACTTCCGATGGGCACAGGATGGACATCGCGCTTCGGCAGACCGCCACCAAGTACGCGAAGATACTCGCCGCCAACATCGCGATGCTGACCATCGAAAGCGTTTCCGCCGAAGACGTCGGCAACTACACCTGCACCGCGTCCAATGCCGACGGTGAAGACAGCCACACTGCGCCGCTGGCCGTAAAAGGTAAAAGTCTGAACAAATCGCCAAAGTAGTCGATGCTGGAGCATAAGAGCATGTAAATGGAGGCTGGACTCACATTTGCGTTTGAGCGTGTTCGAATGCGTTTAGTTCCCGTTTAACAGCTTACGGCGAGAGAGCACACTGGCACACTGGCGCCGTCTATCAGGAAGCCGGGGGAAAACATCCGATCTGCGTTTAACTAGATTTGAAGGTTTTCCAGCATTTGCGAAATCAAATCTACGCGCTGTTGACTACAAATGATCGCTTATATAACATTGCCAGAATTACTTAGAGAATGACGCGTAAATATACGCAGATCTAAAGTGTGCCAGGGATACCCGACAGATGGCGACAGTGTGCTATCTCGTCGTACGCGGTCATAGCGCTTGCAGCGCAGTCGATCGAGCTCAGACGCAAATGTGTGAACCAGTCTGGATACATCCTAGAAGCCTCAGAGGCCTTGACACCAGGGCATTCCCTACTAGGAAGGCCCCCAGTGACACTGGGGAATTTTCTAGTAGGGAATTGCCCAGGGAAACAACGGGATTCCCTAGGATATTTTCAACCTTCAAATGGCGTTACGTAGGGAATCCGAACTTTCCAGTGGACCGCAGAGGATGCTACGAGCCCGCAGATCTAATCCAATGCCGTGTTAATGTCACGTGACCTTCGACAGGGCGCAGTGACGCGCGGGGCGCGTATACAGCGTGCTATTTTCACAAAGCTGCATTGGTTCGGATGGCTCGTATAAAATGAAACGGCAGCTTTGCAAGGGCGCCGCCATCTTGGTATCATCATCAGACTCTGCCACCATAGCTGATCTCTCAGTTTGTCGTCAGTGGAGTGCGTTTTCTGCTGTGCCCTCCACCATCGGAGCTTTATTTCCGTGTTTTTCTTCTATCTACGTTAAAGTAACGTAGTTTTTATATATGGTTGCTATATTTTGTGCCTCCGGTTAATCGTTTTATCATTTCTGATCCTATATAAGGCATATTTTATTCACTGAATAGAATATAACTCTAAGTAAATGCCCTAAGACTATGGCCGAATAATACGTTATTCTAGCGATAATCGAGTTTTCTAAATATTCATCCGCTTACAGCAGAGGTCTCCAAACCCCGGCCCACGGGCCAGAACCGGCCCGCGGATGGCCGCGGTCTTTTCAGAGACGCCCGGCCCGCAGCCCGCTGCTACCGATGCAAAAAATATGCTTTCAGAAAAATATCGTTGCCGCGACACGCACCAAAAGCGCAAACGAAGATACCAGAAAGAATGAGAAAACTGTAGTGTTGTGTGAATATTCGAATGGTCGAATAGTAGTTTCGAATAACACGCTATTCGATATTCGCTATGAGATGAACTCAGATATTCGTATTTTTCGAAGTGTTCGACCGCGGCGGATTCGCCCCGTTGAGCGCGCTTCTTGCCGACTAACCGGTGCGCTGCGGAGAAGCAACACCCTGCGGAGCTCGCCTCGGGGTGTTGTTTCTCCGCAGCGCACAGCTGATCGGTAAGAAACGTTGCTCAGCTTGGCTAACCTGCCGCGATAAACACTTCGAAAAGTACATATTGTAGTCGCCTTCTTAAGAGGGGAGCGTGCACGTTCAAAGCGGGATAGTGCGCGCGCGCGTGGTGTACGCAAACAGAAACAAAAACTTCGAGAATAATGATATCTACACTGTAGTAAAATTTAAAACAATTAATGTGTGGCTATTAGTGCAGGCGTATGTGATAGGCAGCGGTGTCCTGACAACCGCAGTTTATCATTGATGATTAACTTTTCTTTTATTTTTTTTGCTGAAATTTTAAATTTAATAAAACAATTATTTGGATATAGCAAGAATATTACTAAATTCTCCTGATTAGGTATAGCTGGAAATCTCTAAGGGTTCAATGTTATGCCAAATGCGTCCTTTACTTGCCATTCCCACGTGTGCAAAGAATTTCTAAGGCCACAGTCAATAAATATAGCTAGATCAAAATTAGCTTAGATATGGACAAGTGGAAGCTTGGGAACAACCTTTACGAGTTCAAATGGGTTTTCGTTCAGGCATGGTGCAGTAGTAAAAAGCTTGGAGAAACTACTCGATATTCGATAGGAAAATATACGGCCCAAAACCACTACTCACTTCAAATTCGCTTCGAACTCAATAGCCACTATTCGCACACGCCTATACCTGTTTTCACCTCAAGAACCATAGGAAAAAAGTCCGGCTTCTCGCGGATGGATTCTCAATTTTCACCTTTAGGTGGAGATTTAAGATATATTTAGTAGCAATTTGGAGTGGATGCACGTTATTTTATCAAGGAGTATTGTTTCAAACGCCTAAAAGCATCGCCTGTGCCTCCGACAACCAAATCTGGCGAGAACTATTTCGCGCGGCGTATGAACAATGCGCAAAACTTACTGTTTTCTTAAGGTGAAAGCGGGTATAGAGACTGTATCAAAACGCCCGTTCTATCGGCATATTATTTTTTGTAAAATTGTCTTCAGGAGAATTATTATTCGTAGCTCCCTACTTCATGCCTGCGTAACAATAAAAAAAAAAAAAAACTTAATTTGCCGCTCTGGACAATGATTTGATCAGATCTACCATTTTCATTCGTCTTCTTCCCTGTGTGAATATACCGAAGTTGCTATGCGCTTTGATTTTGTATGGTGCGTTCTCGCATTAGTAAAATATCGCACTTCAAACTAAAGCACATGTATATTCGTCCACCTTACATTTATTTTGAATTTTTGCTCTAGTTTAAGTATTTATGTTGAAACGCTTATTTAGGCTTATTTATTTTGTGTTTTCTCGTTTATATTGTCTTAACAAATGTCCGGCCCTCGAGACCGAAACAGGTCCCCAATCCAAAAGGATTGCAGACCTGAGGCTTAAGAGCGACAATCCGGCAGTGTTGTGACACCCGAGCTAAAACTTTCCACGATTGATAAACTGGAATTAACTTTAGGCGCGATAAATTGGCGCAAATTCCTCTCATTCCGATAAGGCAGACGAGCAGTGTGTACTCGCTGCGACAATGTCTAAACATCCGGGATCTTCGGTTTGTCGCATTTGCTCGTACGGCGAAAAGGCGAAAACGGCGAAAACTAGTAGTCGCTGACAAGAAGAGAACGGCAGGGAGGTCGGTGAGTTGCCTTCAGCGCGAGCATTCTACCTTCGATGAAACTTCGCGGCGTCTCCTCAGCCATAGTCTCCTACAGAGCCTGGCAGATCGCCACGAGAAGCGGCCGCCGAAATGGAAAACGTGGAGCGGCAGACAACGGATGAGAGGAGAGCCACGTGACTGCCGCCTCGCTGCGGCGAGACGCCGAAACACACTTCTCCCGAACGAACAAGTGTGTTCCGGGTCCTCGCCGCTGCAAAAACTGTGCGCTGACATCCAGGTTCCCCGAGAAATGGCTATTCGATGCTCGGTGCTACCATATCCTCGCGCTCCAAATCTGCGACCGGCGCACTCTATGGCTCCGTCGTCGAACTGCCAGGCTGTGTGAGTATAGAGAAGGCTAGGCCTCAGCCTTGATCGTGCACGAGCAGCCAAAGTGCGGAGGAATGCAGCAACCGCGAACTGAGGCAGGTTTTCCAAAAGCGAAGCCCCGCCGTCTCCACCCACTAAATGACTGAAGTGTTTTAGAATAAACGTATGTACCTCCTAAACTTGCGCGTCACACTCTTGTGCAAACGATGTCCTGCGGTTGTAAAAATCAGGCGGAACCGACGACGCCCAGCGCAAATTGTGCGTCAATTAAACGTACCGTTCGGGATTAACAGACGCTTCTGTACCGCCGGAGTAACGGTACTTTGATGGTAGAGCCATCTATTGTCAACTCCGTTATTCGTTCTCGTTTTAATTGGGGTATCGGTAGGTATACATTGAAACTGTCACTACACGTGAAGAGCCCATGGGCGCTTCATGGGCAGTGTTTTAGTGCGCACAGCGTGGTTCCTGTTTTTAAAGTCGCCGCTGCATTTTTTTGCGAGCTACTAGTGAGCACGTTTTGCCACTGGACGCTTACTGCACGCTAGGGGGCGCGAAGGGATGTCTCCTGCACGCTGGAAGAGCAGGCGCGTTCAGATTTGGCGGTCAGCAATGGCGGCTCGGAGGGCGCTCTGACTGGTGGTGGTTCGAGTAACTGACGCTCGCAAAGCGTTTATAAGTGAGTTCATCTCTTAACGTTTGAGTACACCCTTTCTAAACGCAAACGTTCTCCGGCGGACGTCCAACACTTTCGAATAACGGACGTTATAAAAGCGCTCAGAGACCCATATGTGCATTTTTGACGGTGCCTCACACCCATTCGTTATGGCATACACCTTTCTATTGCGTCTCACTCAGGCTAAACGTCTAGCGTCACTGAACCGTTGACGCATGTGCGACGTCTCATATTCCGCAGAAGAGAGCTCCCGCGCACGCTCCCAAGGCCTTCCACAGCCCAGTGGACAAAGATGGCAGCGCGCAGAGGAGTTTATTCAAATGCTCTACGGGCCTCTGCTGTGGTTATGCAAAGCAACCGTAAGCAGTCGTTAGAACGACGAGTTCACTCCTGTAGAGAGTGGATGGGTGGATTCTTTGAAAAGGGCCAGAACCGTGGTTCAAAAAACGGTCGCGATGTGGCGCTAGTTGTCCACAAAGTGCTTCTTGAAATGGGGCCTTCGCTCGCACCACTGACCACGAAGAACCGAGTCGCCCGCGCTTAGTGGCATCTCGATCTTGAGCAGATTAGGTCGGGTATTCTTCCCAATACGCGCGGACTCTTTTTATTTGAATCGGTGTTGCCCATGAGCTGCGGCAAATTTTCCCTGTGCATCAAACCGCAATGGTGCGGTGTAGAATGACTCTTTCAGGCTTTATCACGTTAGTCATCGTCGTCATCGATGTAGCCAATGGCGTCTCAAAAGGTAAGACCGTCTGGTCCTCCGAGTTTCACATCGCCTGCTAAGTCACTTACTCTGTTGCTTAGTTTGACCTTTTTTATTTTATTTTTTATTTCATAGGCAGACCAGAAATACAGCCGTTCTCCTTCTCGAAAAGTTTGAGCATTGGCGAAAAGACAACCGTTATGTGCGGTGCAACAACGGGCAAGGGTCCTCTGTCTTTTCACTGGTCGCACAATGGAGCAGATTTCGGGAACTCAGCTACCAGATACGTCAAGGTGGTCACGGAGACCATAGCGGCGCTGACAATCGAACGAGTCGCCGCAGAACACCTTGGAAACTACACCTGCACTGTCTCGAATGACATCGGGAGCGACAGCTTCTCGGCAAACCTCGTTGCAGAAGGTAAAGCACTCTGTTGTACCACATTTATTAGTTGAAGAATGTTGAAAAACAAAATTGATGCCAGCTGAGACCCGCTGTTCTGGCCAGACTGCTCTGGAGAGTGCACAAATAAGACTACATAAAATGAAAACACGAATGGTAGATGTAGCACTGCTAAAATATACAGCAGACAAAACTAACATATAAAATGCATGCAGGGCTGGCAACGGCTGCCTTCGTCAATAAGGGTTCAGAGTCCTCTCGACCATGTTCGAGGGACCCACTGAGTGCAGAACTATGAGCTCAGCGCAAGCACGCGTGGTGTTGGCCTAAATATTGGGCTCCTGTGAGCTATGGACTCCTCCTCATAAGAGCTGATGCAATTCAGCGATCCACTTTTCAATTTGTGCCGTTGAAAGTGGTTCAAACATGTATGCTTTAGTGGCGCCAATTTCGAAGGAAGAGACGGTTCAATGTGCGTACTACAGCGCTCTAAAAGACGGCCCCACTTCCAAACTGCGCCACGGCATGGCAGCACCGGTCCACTGCAGTGGGAAAACGCTCCATCCGAGATATCTCCGCACACGCTCACAAACACGCTGTAGTTGAAATAGACATAACGTGTATGAGATCCAAGCAGGCGTTTCGAAGGTTCATAGAACCTCCTCAACTGTTGGCTATGGCAGCAAAACCTGCTGACTCACTCCGGGAAGTGATTCCTTTCAAGCTTCTCCGACATCTTTATGTGCTCCTGCTATTCTTCTGCAAACCAACCGACGTCTACGGCGCAGGTGAATACATCTTCTCTCTAAGCCTGATTGTGATCGTTGGTCGACACATCTTGTTTACTCACAACAGTTACTTCAGCGTGTTTAACGCAAACACCAAAACTAAAAAAAAAGTAATAATAATAAACTTTGCAGGTCCACCGGAGGTACAGCCTTTCTTCTTTTTCGAAAAACATCGCCCTCGGTCAGAAGGCGCTCGTCAACTGTGGCACTGTTAGCGGCGATGGACCTTTCAAGTTCAGTTGGGTTCAGGATGGCGCGAAGGTGGTCGCCACGTCCTCAAAGTACGTCAGCACCGTCGCTGACAAATTTGCCACACTCACCATAGAAAGTGTCGGCGCCGAAGACATCGGAAACTACACCTGTACCGTATCCAATGACGTCGGCAGTGACAGCTTCACGGCGCCCCTCGTCGTGAAAGGTGTAGTATCCAATCAAGTACTTCCTCACGCTCACTCGATCGCTTTCTGCTCCAGCCACCACGCATGGTAACTTGTGAAAAACACAGCATAGACCGATCTCCCCAGCCAGTCTGGCAATGCCTAAAATGGCGCAATGCATCGAGGAAAGTTAAGTATTTCTGCACGTGCTACCACAAAGCACGAGACGGCTCGAGCCGTCTCATGCACCACCACCTGACTCCCGTATACTAAAGTTACGGCGGTATTACGCATGCGCCGAACGCTTGGTGAGATGGGTCTATTAGCATTTGGACCTCTCCTAACTCGATAGCGTCAGATTTTGAACTTGAGGCCATCTGCTTTGCTAAAGTCTAATAAAAAAATAAAAAACGCAGGCTTACTGGATCTGTTTTTCCGACAGTCGTATAACTATATCCAAATTTGAATCGTCAAAATGCTATTCTTTGAACGTAAAACGCTAACTTTGTTAGGCGATTGCTTATGCCCAGTCATAAAAATCGAGGTTTTCGTTGGTTTCGATGTGCTTACCGACATGCGGCGCTAGTTTACCGTGAACGAAGCCTTGGGAAGAAACGTCAAGCCCCAGGCATTTCTCGACTACCACCACATTTTCCACTGGACAGTCGTACTCCTCGCTTCAATCGGTATAAAGAGTGAAACGCTAGTTTCCAAAAGGAATAGGTAACAGTACCATCTGTGGCAAAAGGGTAGTTAAAAAAACAAGCAGGTCATGTCGGCTTGCCTGATGAGAGCTTTGGTGTCCTTGTCAACTTTATTGCCTCTATTTGGAACCTTGTACGCATCAGCGAACGAGCACGCAGGTAAGCTATAAATCGTGGAATTCGCATGCTACACCGGGATTTCTATTGGAACTCCCCACTAAATGCGATTCTCTGTCGCAGCGCTAGAAAAGCCAGTCATAATGCCCTACTCGTTCCCGAAGAACGTCCTTCTGGGCCAGAAGACGGTGGTGACCTGCGTCGCGCAGAGCGGAACTGGTCCTCTGGAGTTTGTGTGGAAGCACAACGGTCGGGTGATGGTGGACAAATCATCGCGTTACGTGAAAATGCTCACCGAGAGCATTTCCACAATGACCATTGAACGTCTCGCCACCGAAGACCTAGGCAACTACAGCTGCACCGTGTCGAACGGCGCTGGCAGCGACATGCTTCACGGCGCCTCTCGTTGTCGAAGGTAAGTTAACTCGTGCTGCCGTGTCTAGAAAGCCTGCTCTGCCGACGGACGAATGATTTCCAGATTGAACTAAGTTACACATTTCAGACAGTGCTACAGTGTTGGTTAGCCGTATACTATAGCCCAACTTGTGTTAACATGCAGCATTATGTACGAAAAAGTTGTTGCAACCACAAAATAAAAATTAAATATTAAAAATTTTTTTTTATCATTCTGTTTTGTTTTAGCCGCTTCTAGAAACCTCCGTTATGGACTATGTGTGAATTGTACCCCATGATGTGCTGTACCTCGGAATATCTACACGCAAATTAGCAACGTACTGTGTGCACTCGAAACATACTTCCTGCTGGGAAGGAAACAGAGAATCCGCATTAAACCCACCGGTTGTGGTTAGCATAAAGCGAGAGTACCGCCACTCATGGAACGAGTGATGTACCCTCAAAACCAACATCCCTCGCCTGTTCTTTCGTCATCAAAGTAAGTTTCACGGAGCTTCCAACTCCGACGAGGCATGCTGTCTCGTCAAACATGGCCAAACAATCGGACAAGCGTACATATGAGATAACCTTTCCAAACCGTCATGCGATCAGTGATGGAAGCGACACTGTACCTTTTGTAGCAGTCGAAATATTGATTTGGAGCAGCCAATGACGTTTTTGGAGCAGACGCCAACATCCGTTAACACGTCACTTGAAAAAGAAAATGTTGGATCGCATCGCTAAATGAGTTCCTATCTGATAATGATTGAGGATTCCTCTTCGATACTTAAGCCTCTTACTTATTATCTTTTGTAGTCAGAATAGATAGGACGCAAAAAGAACACACAGCCTTCTTTTTTTAGAAATAAGGCCCAGGTGAGAGTAGATTTTATTTACAATAATGATTTTGAAAAAATGGTTGAAAAATGAAGCATAGCGCAACACTTCAGCTGAAATAAAGCCTCTGTCCTCCTCCCATTCTTACACTCGGTAGCTAATTTGGTCAGTAAATGTAATTCCCGTCAAAATCAGCATATCCGCTAAAACGTCTGTCAATCACACATACGTTCCTCCAAGGTTCATGAACACCGAATTCAGATCCTTATCTCGTAAGTATCTCTGCGCGGATAACAGTTTGATTATCGGCATCCGAAATCCGCATCCGCTGAATTCGGAGCCTCATCCGACCCGCAATCGGGCGCATTCGTGTTATACTATTATGAAGTCAAGCGTGAATGGAGAGAATAAGAGCCTGATGGGCCTTTATAAGCCGTTTGCTTCTTTTTATACAAAGAACTCTTCGAGAGTCACAATACGGTGAAAGTAATTTTTATCGTATTCGTTTTATCGTTTATTATAAGCGATCGTTCTTCCAGAGACATTTCGCGTCGCTGGAAAGATTATCGCAGCTATGAGATCGTCCTGGGAGTCAGCGACACTCTGCCCAGAAGATGCGCTCAAAAGAAAAGAAATTGTAATATTTTTCCCCTTTTTTTTGTAGCACCCACTTCAAGCACGACGGGTATTTTCCACCGCATTAAAATTAATAACAGACAGACTAATAACATTGTGTCATTTTATTTAGGCCAAACAATAAAAGAGTGGGAGAGTGAAAGACGGTAATCCACCGCAGTGAAGACTCGTTTATACGTGGTAATACGTAAGTATGTCAGAGAGAAAATACGACAATATTCAATAATGGCAGAACTTCCTACTGGTTTCAGGTTTAAATACGAACGCTTAATGCTCCGGGCCACTTACAGCAGCAACTTCCGAATTGTTGAGAGAAAAAACGCAATTGAAAATGTCAATGGGAAAATGGCGTCCATTTTTGCCCGTTTTCGGTTTCTGACGCCATAGAGCTCCATGCATTCGAGAGCTCCGACGGCCACCATTTTCCCATTGACATTTTCAGAAAATAACATAACTTTTGAATAAGGTATCGGATCGCGGGCTGAAACTTTGGCATTTGGTTCGGACCTCAGCGCTACCTTCGGGCAGGTGAATAAGCGTTCGGCAATGCGTAATATATTCTAACTGATAAAAACAAAAAAAAACTCGTATATTTTATTTTTGGGGACACACTGTGGATCGGCGTTTGTTTCTGTTTTCTTGGCAAAGCTTTTTTTTTTTTTTAATTAGAGGTCAACTTAGTTTACCGTCAAGAGCAAAGGAAGGTCGACCTGTAATAGTGCTGAACATAATTTCCGATCCAATCGCGCTAATCCCGCTCCTCATGCTCAGCCGCTGCTCCTAGTAATCTCGGTGCAAAGCGGGGAAGCTTGACGCGCGCGCACTGGTGTGAGGCCTTGAAGGTTGAAGCGAGCGGCCGCAAGTGCCACGGTACACACTGTACAGCCACGACGTGGAGGGCGTGGCGAACGATAATCGATTCATATCGTCGAAGTAAAAGACCCTGGCTCTGCATAGTCACAGTAGCCGCCTCCCCACTTTTTTGCAACTGTTTCTTGCGACTCTATTTCCTGACATTGACGACATCGCTTGCAAGATTCAGGCAATGACGGGGCCGGCGTGGTTGATAAGCAATATCTGTTCTTCGCCTCATCTCGCTGCAAATGCGCAGACGACGTTACGAGCCAATGGGACCAATCAAACAGAGTCAAAAGCGCCACGTCATTGCATTTGTCGTCTATCTGTGCGTGCTATTTCATCCGCCAAACCAACTGTGCGCACGCGAACGCCCTAGGCTTGCACTTTTAGTATGTGTGTTCCTGATATATACACTCTAAAAGAAAGCCCGTGCGTCTACTTTCCCGCACAACACTCGAGGGCCAATCAGCGCAACTTTACGGATGCAGCTCAGACGATGCCGAAACATATGTTTAGACCACGGTGTAAGATATACTCTTAGGTGAGGACACGGCGGGGCGTGAACGTGCTGGCGCGGGAATCAGATAGTGTTCGTCTCGACGGGCATCCGATAGGCTGCATTATTCCGCGGCCACCGTGCCCGCGGCTGACAGTGTCGCTGGCGGCCAAACGGCGAAACTGTGTGAGAGCGAAAAAAGTGGTCTTTGTGCACGAGCGACAACCTCGCTGGAGCTCTGCGCGTGTGGAGCATGAGGCGGCACGGACGTCTTTGCCGTGCCCACGGGTCGACGAGTCCTCTGCCGGCGCCGAACTTTATCTGCACTGCGCGAGGACGCTGTCCTCACCCGAAGAGTGTTTAATATCTTCACCGTGGTTTGTCAGACCAAAAAACGCAGTCTGAGTTGTGACATTAATTAAGCAATGCAAAACGTCACGCTTGCATCGCTTAATGTCACAACTCAGACCGCGTTTTTTGGTCTAAACATACAGTTTCGGCATCGTAGTCTCGCCGAGCTCGCCCCTCCAGGTTGCGCCGATTGGCCCTCCGGAGTGTTGCGCGTGGAAAGCGGACGCACGGGCTTTTTTTAAAGCGCATGTGTTTGAAGCTTCCGGTTCCGCTCTGACCTGACGTGAAACAAACTACATACGATAAGCAGAGACGGTGTGAAGTTACATAGCGGTGTATAGTTTTCAGTCCTTTTACTTTCTCTGAATATTCAAATCAACCAATCAATAAACGATTTTCACGTTGCCGGCTTTATTTAGGCTTATTTCGCCGCAGGTGGCGCAATCCCCAGCAAGAACACGCTTTTGGCGCAAGACGTGGCGTGACTTCTCGTCTCATGGCGCAATATGGCGCAAATGGCGCAGCACTTCCGTCACCGGATTACACCGCGCGCAGCTCTTGAAATACCCTGCCAAGCGTTCACCGTAGGAAGTGGAAGAAGGAGACCCCACCAGCTACCACTTCAGCGTCTTGCCACGCGCGTGGCGCTAGAGGACCGGCGTGAATGCCTGGCTTCCGAACCAACCGTGCTCAGCCACATCTCGCCGGGAACGTTGACGACGAGGGTTCATAATGGCGTCCATGCTCTGTGATAAAGCTAAAAGGCTCGCTAACTACCGACATAGTTAGCGAAATCTCTTTACAAATAAGTTCATGGCGCTCAGTGCACCATGTACAGCCCATGCCCGGAACTTCGCTCTGACGTCTGCGTCCTGCGTCTTGTCCTCTTCACCAGTGCTGCAAATGCTGGAAGCCTTAAAGGTGAGCTGGAGAGATTCTTTCTTTCCTTTCCAATTTATGTATTGATGCGCGCACAAAACGTGGAGCATCTTAGCAGAGGCCGCGGGCAGAGATGATCGCAACACATCAAGAAAATGACGAAGTGGTTTTACTGAGGTAAACAAACCAAACCACACCGCAAAATAATCGTGAAACTTCACCTAAATATGCGTTCTCGAATACATCTCTGGGTACATGTAGCAATTGCTTCTATGATTAGTTTAAATTCTACGAAGTAGCGCCGCTTGAAGGTTTCACATACAGTTCGTGTTCCTTGGGATTTAGGAAATACCGACAGCTTTGGAAGGCGCTTGACGATGTCTGTCTTCTTAGATTTGTAAATAAGGAAATTATTAACCCGCGTGTTTTAGGCACCATTGTGAAGAGTATTCTTCCACTTTCGTCCAGAATCGTTCATTGCTAATCATCTTGTTGACTAGCTCTTTTTCCGATATGAATAAAAGAGAATGGACTCTCTTTCCATCCTTCTCCTATACGCCAACACACAGCTAGTGCCATCAAGACGATGCTGCAGCGCCCATGCTGGCACTGCACATGCGTAAAACGTTTCGTGTCATGCGAATCTGGTTTGTGCGCACGCTCGATGCCCACACACGTGCGTGGCAAATGCAGGTTGCAGTTTCTATACTCAATTCACCCTTAAGCTGACTAAGCAGTGGATGCTATGAGCCAAGGTGGACCACTCAGAACGTCAATCACCTCGCCACAGGATCACGCTTCCTGCCCATACCCATGCGCAGAGAGCGGGAGTGCAGGCGATGAAAGGGCGGCGGCTGATTGGTCCGGCGAAAGCGTTGCTCCCACCGCGGCGTCAGCGCAGGGGTGAACGGACTGTGGTGATCGAGATGCACCAACTCCGATGTCTCCCGGTTCCTTTCCAGACAAGCGCCCGTAATCCAACCTGCTTTCTTCCCAACCGAACGTGAATCTGGGAGAGAGAGGCCAGCGCAGACGAGCTCCTGGCAACCAGAGTGACGCACGTGGCCGTGTCGGTTCACCGGACGCAGGACGGCAGGCCGATCGTCAACACGGCGTCCATAGTACGCGAGGACCGTGGTGGACGACATCGCCACGATGACCATCGAGAAGGTGTCCGCTGCAGACGTCGGGGAATTACACTCAGCATCTGTAGATACCAACGGAGCTGGGAGAGACAGCGCTTCATGCGTCCCTGATAGTGGAAGGTGAGACCCTGCACGATCATTCCGGCGGATCGCTTTCTGCGCGCTGCCATCTTTGTCTGCTGGTAGAACACGTTCTGCGCCTGCGCCAGTAATTCTATTTTGGAGAATATCGTGACGAACGCGCAGTATGGGTCGGCCGCAGCTCGGTGACTCGGCATTTTTCGCCAGTGTGGTACGCGCTGGAAATGTGCACAGTCACCAAGTCGACCGACGTTTGTGGCGCAGCGCACTACGGGTGCTGAGCAGCAGGCTGACAGAAATGTGCGCTAACCATTAAAATTGCTTCACTCATCCAGCCTCTCCGGAGATCGTGGTGGCACACTCTTTTCTTCTTCTTCATTGGGCAGAGAACGCCACTGCTTCGTTCTTTATCTGCGGCATCCAAACCGTAGAATCACACATACCACATGCATTGCGCACGTTAACACATTTTTAAAATCCGCACAGCGGACGACACAACACTTAAGTATTGCACCGAACGAAGT
>JAZHYW010028513.1:0-42871 GCA_037355805.1 Ixodes ricinus | reverse complement strand
AATAGTATTTTCTACTCTGTCTTAATTATAATTATTTTTAACAATCTTGAGCTCAGGATCTCATATACATTATTTCAAACTTGGAAAACATTTCTTGCCGAAACCATGTACTAAACTAGGGATCGTCAGACTTTAGGGCAAAGCTGAATCAATCGCAAACCTGGAGCCAAACAACCGAACACAAAACAGGAAACAAGGCATGAGCAAAACGTCGTCTCCAAATGCAAACAAAATACAAAATGGATAGCCTCAAGTACGCTCGCCGCTGTGTCTCCTCTTGTACGTTTTTTTTTTTTAATTTATCAAGTTATATTTGAATGGCACCTCACGCTTGGAGCTAGCAAAGTGCTGGTGACGTTATCCGGATTTTACACCTTTTGTCTGAAGCTAGAGTGGTTCCGTCAGTGAAGAAGTGCGACGCCCACGCTCGGTGGTCTCATTGGATCATTTTCGGAAATTGTCGGTTCAGACGGTTCTGGTATGAAAACGCGCGAGCACGTCTTTAAGGGAGCGCAAACACTCTCTCGTCCAAAGAAGGTAGATCCTGCTGGCTTTATTCAGCTGCCAGTACCTAGACTGGGATTCCACAAATATCCTTATTTCCATACTAAGGCTTAACGTTTCCTTCCAAGCTCGTTCAAATGTGTTTCTTTTATATTCTTCCCAATTCTCTCGATGTTTCAGTCTCAAAATCGTGAAACCCATTTTCCCGCAAGGTGGAAACACTTATCTCTCAACTGGTAAATTTTGATTCTGGAATCTTGACCTCCGTGCGTCCACAGACATTTGGGTAAGTTGAGGGGGCAAGGGGAATGGTGTTTGGAAGCGGTTTTGTGGACACTTTGCGTTACCTGTGCTTGCCCTCTTTACCTTCCTAACATTTTTTTAACAGTTTGAAGGTACAGGAGGCTTTTCTCGCCCTTGCCTGGGAAGACAAAATTCTCGCCCTTGGTTGTTGACCACTGAAAGAGGCTGCTCTCCTCGAGCCGATGCTTCTCCTGAGTGGGGACGTTTGTCGTTCACTCGCGTACTCATCAACAAATCTGGATGCCTGAATTTCTTGTTCGGCTATTGGGGATATGCAACGACGGACTAAGTGTCAAGTCCCCTGAATCGCGGCAAGGAATATTGCGAACTTATTGTGGAATGGGTCATGAGCCGAGACTGCCGCCAAAGTAAAACAAGGCAGGTATCATGTCTACAATACGCGATTCCCCTTTGCTACTAAAATCTTTAGGCTCCCATTATGATGCACATACCGAAACATTTCAAAGTAAACTTCGAGGTGCTAAGCCGCTTCTTGAAAGTCAAGACCATGGCAGAATGTAATTTTTAGCGAAGTCATCACAGGTAGAGCACCCCTTTTGACAATTTTTACATGGAGTAGCCGGCCATGCCTTCACGGCGGCCAACGTCTCCGATTTTTTGTTTTTATATCATTTAATAAAGAAAGAATAAAATACTTTTTTATTCTCATATTAGCAGCCTGTGACCTACTTGCCAAGTGTCTTTGAAAGTAATTCAATTGTTTTTTTTAAGTATTTCTACTCTAACCAAGATAACTCGTCGTAAAGTAACTTGGATGCTACTCTAAACACATATTCAAATTGGTAGTTAGCATCATATCTTAAATTGTTTCATGGTCATTTGAAAGAGCACTGGTTGGTTTAGCCGGTGACACAGATGGAGCAAAAGACCAGCTTCCTGACGTTGAACACCACGTCAGAATTGTCACGGGACATAGTAAAATATTCGCAGATGGAACGGTTAGACGAATAATAGGGACACTAACCAAAAGTCTAATAAACAGTAATCTGACGTTTGGAGACCAGGTCGGTTTCTTGTTCACGGGTGAGTTGACTCACCCTTGAACAAGCGACCGAACTTGTCTCGAAACGTCGGGTTACTGTTCATTAAATTCTTGGCAAGAGTCCATATTTTTCGCGGGAGCGTACGCATGCGCACAAGCTTCCTGGAAAATGGTAGATTGGACGCGCATTTTCACTATACAGGACGCTATAGACCGCATGATCGAAAGAGCGCAAGAGAGAAAATGGAATGGGCTGCCGGCGCTTTCTTCCTTACCGAGTGCTTAGGAATGACAGAAAGTCACGAATGAACGCTTTGGACGCGTGTGTTTCTCCAAGTTCGGTTGTATTCTTCGCGGTTTCCTTTAATTTATTTTATTTCCAGATGTAATTAGAGCTAGCGGAATCTATGACGACGATCCTCTGGACATCGAGAAACTATTGTTCTGTAATAGGCTGCACGAATAACAACCGAAAGCCCAGAATATTATCGGAGGACATCAGTATCGCGCACCGGATCCGACAAAGCAACTGCGGCTGCAATGTCTTCAATATCCATTGCTTTACAAATGACGAAAACGTCCGGCGGCAGTGGGTTGCGCACGTAAACAGAAGATACGTTTTTCCGACACCATCATATTGAGTGTGTTCGGAAGATTTTATGAATACAGCGCGCACCGAACTTGCCGCTGTGCAGTCGATGAACGTGGGCTGCGCGAGAAAGATGGGTGCAAGTTTTATCGTGAGAATCACTGTTTCAGCTTGTAACTTTTCGTAGCCTAAATGATCAAAATTCTCATATCTTTCAGTGGTGACTTTGACTCAATTTATTATCTGCAAGGCTTAGTTGAAGGCTCATTTGCGCCACCGGGTGGAGTGTAAATTGTCGAAATATTAGTTCTATCAGATTTTCTTAATCGGTATCTCCTACGCGGTTGCAGACAGCCATGGACGTACATTGACCGTCACAACGCGATTGGGTTTTTCCTATTTCCAATTAAGTAGATAACGTAGCTGGAAAGAAAACTTCAATTTCTAATATCTTTATTGATTGTTTCGGTCCAAAATGGGCCAATCTCGACTTCATTGTTTTCAGTTATAGACGAAGGATATGCTCGTCGACACGGGGTCGTCAATACATTTTTTATAATCATCTGTAAGCCGGAGAGAGCCATCCATCGTTCCCTGAAACGCTCTTATTTGTCCAGTCCTGGTTCACATCACATTTCATTGTTGAGGATGACACAAAACGCAAAACATAAACTCTGTCTGTACCCTATCTAAAACGAGAGAAAACCTCAAGCAAGATTTAATCGCTGCAAACTGATACAATATTTTGAATACTCACCTCCGATTTCTATCGGTGGCGCGTTCGGTGCCGCTGTTCTCGGCATCGCCGCACTGGCGGATGCCATAATGCGGGGCTAGAAACTTTCCCATTGTGTTGAAAAACGTCATCCGCGGCACACAAGAAAACCATTCGCGTCCTAAGTCGCCGATACCCAGCACTTTGGAGAGTCCAACCAGCACACCCAACAAGGGAGCGGCGCCCCGTTGAGCATGTTCGCCAACGTTTCCAACCACTCAGCATGGCCGCGGAACCTGACGCTCGCTAGATAGCCTTATAGTATTCAAAATGGCGCTACCCACAATAAAAGGGTCTTTGTTTTGGGCAGTCGCGTATGCCGACCACAGCGTCACTTTTGATCACGCACGTCGATAATACTCTTTTCTACTCTTAGGCCGACCGCAGCTCAGACTACGGTCTGATATAGAGCGCTGAAAAGCAGTAAAAAAGCATTAGAAAGAAGTAGGTCAGTCCAGTTTATTTGACTTAAATAGAATTCATATGATTTAAATCACTATCACTACTAGAAAAATATTCTTCAATAATAAACGCATTTTTAAACATAGCAGGTTGTGTACGATCCTTCGTCATTGAAAACAATGCCAAAATAATTATTGTAAATTTTAGGTACATTTAATTAGCAACGTCATTCTGATGTAAACCTTACACAAGTAAAGCAGCTTGATTATTTCGATGTGAAAAAGCATTATTTTATTTATTTTTGGCTCGAGTTTTATGAAATTACTTTGCTTCGTTTTGTTCCTTCTCTCATGTTCTGTTTTACTTGAAATATTATCTGACCTGACTGATAAACAATGTGGAGGCTAGAAACGAAACTCAACGCTCTGATGTTCTTAGAAGAGCACTGATTTTCGCCCATGTTCAGCCTAATAGAACTCTTTCTTGATCGATGAATATTTTATTTAATTACAAAACAAATGCTCATAAAAAACATAAAATGACAGGCAGACTGAAAAGAAAACGATATTATGAGGGATTATTTTGTGCGGGAAAGTTTCGATTTAAATCAATATATTAAAACCGGTGGAATTTGAATGACGATTTAAATCATCTTGATTGTTATTCTCCACCATGATCAAAAGTGCACCGTCGCAGCGCTCGTTGCCTGTAAAGGTCTCCTATCAGCGGATAAAGCAGTCACGCACACGGAAAAGCGCCGAATCAAGGCACATTTAGTGAGCCGTGAATTGTTCAGTTGGCGGCAACGAAAGAACAAAGAACATGAGCGCCGGGATGATGAACCTTTTTTTGCGCTTCTTTGTAGGCTCCCTCTAATCGGAACGTCGGCTGCATCTGACTTAATCTAATTCAAATTATATTTATCAACAGAGCTAATCAAATCGTCATTGATGAGCGTTTTCTCGCTGCGCGTACAGTGAGACGGGTTCCTTTTCCGGGTTCTCAAATCAAACAAGAGCGCGGGGAAGGGGAGGAATGAAAGAGCGGACTAGATCGAAATACCGATCGAATTCACAGATGAGAGTGATGATATCCTCGACAATAGAGTTGGTTTCGCGTAACGTATATCGGTTCAGCGAATTCATCGGCGGCTTCCATTGCCTATTGTCGGAGCTCCAACCCCGACGACATTGTGTCTCGGTTCGCGCCGGGGGGTGAACGACCTCTTCCTTTTCCGCTTCCTGAACACTCTGTCAGACTCTCGGTTTTACACGCCGCTCTGCGTGAGTGCAGCCTAATGTGACGTGACCGCCGTGCTGTGGAGGAAGCTATAGATGCTTCCCCGTTTCCTTATTTTGTTGTAAGTTTATGAGTGTGCTGTTTCTTCTGGTTCTATCTTAGTACCCTTAGTGCTTAGTAGTACTTAGTAGTACTGTACAACTTTAAAACTCTGACCAGAGTTTTAAAGTCGTACGGCACTTTTAATACGACGTGAATTGCTCTCTATGTGGTCACTTTAGTATGAAACATGGACCTTCGCTACACTTGGTTTTCTACGCGTTACACGGATAGTAACTGACGGAGGGAATGTTAAAGGGCGCGGGGACTTCAGAGCTTTGGGCTCTGAATGAAATGATTAGTTGAGAATCGCTATGCTAGCCGCCTACCAATCACGTGCAGAAGAAAGCAGAGGATCGTGCCGCATTTACCGCGAGTGCTTGGTATTGGCGGAGACAGACATCAATCGCACAAAGACGATGAGCGTCATGGCAACCTACTTGTGGCGCTGCTTTATCGGCAAAATATTCGATCAGAGCGTTGACTGGGACTGCAATTAACGTGAAAAGGTGAATAGTTTTTTCACTGTACACTCGCCACTATAGCACCGCTGTAGCTGCTTATCGAGCGTTTTCAATGGCATCCGAGAGTAGTCATTGCATACGCTCAAATCCAGATTTAGAGGTGCTGGAGCAAAGATTTAACACACAAAAAAATTCCTCTCAGCGGCGATAAGAAAATATTTTTGCAGCTTTGTTCGTTCGATCAAACGCGATGAAATGAGATAGATCTACAGGAACATCGCTATGTTGAAAACGATTACGAAAGGAAATGGTACGGTGGTGAAATGGTTGTAATATGCCGTTCACACACCGAAGAAGACGTGAAGAACGCCTAAGAGGACCTCTCGGAAGACTTTAAGGACGACGTCTAGGACTACATTGATATCGACATCAACGATGGCGTCTAGGATGCCGTCCTAGATTTCGGCCTAGACCTAGAGGTGTAGGACGACCTCTAGAACGGCCTCTAGGACGACATCTAGGACGACTTTAAGGACGAAGTCGAGGACGACGTCCTAGATGGCGACGTCAAGAACAACCTCTAGGACGACGTCGAGGACAACTTTCTAGTTGATGACGTCAAAGATGACATCTTGAACGGGCTCTAGGACGACCTTTAGGTCGATCTGAAGGACGACCTCTTGGACGTCGACGAGGACGGGGCCAAGGACGTAAGGTCACGTCAGATTCAGCTACCAGCGCTTACGCGACCGACGCTTAACAGCTTACGCGACCGGCGCTTGAGCCAAGGGCGCTTGAACCATGGGCGGCTTCATACACCGGCGCTTCAGCCGCAGGCGCTTCAGCCACCATCGTTTCAGCCATGAGCGCTTCAGCCACCATTTGTTCAGCCAGGAGCATTTCAGCGGCGGGCATTTCGTGACCTTGATTACTCGACCGTGAGGAAGGCTGGGCATAAAAGCTACCGCTTAAAAAATGTGTTCGACGTGTTACTGTCATACTATGTGGCCAAATAGCTTTTATAGTCTGTCAAGCTGTGCTTATTTTGTAAGTTGATTATACCAGCTTCAAAGATAAAAGGGGCGCAGAGGGGACATAGCGAGTTGAGCTCGTCATCAGAAGACGGGTAATGGCCTTGAGAGTTGTATTGTTTCTTAGTGCAAAAATAGATTCAGGAATATTTATCTGTATGATCAAGTTACAAAAAAAATAAGCACGTCCACGTAAAAAAAGCGTAATTCGTACTACGATTTCAGTTTTCAAGAACAAACAAATTTTAGAATGTTCGCGTTTGAGGCACTCCTCTTGATGTCGGGTAGAGAACCCGCTAAAGCACAAAGGTAGTGGACCCGTGCGCGATGTTCACTCTTCCCATTTACCTTGCTATGGGAAAAACAAAATACGCAAGTCCAAACTTCAGTAAAGCGACGCTTTGTCCGTATCTAGGGGCAAGCGTTGCAGCTGAAGCTCCGTTCATGAACTAGAAAAAAAGGGTCGAGAAAGTCCAGAGAAAGGCGATTTCTCGCGGATTTCGCTGACGCCATCAGGTGCTCTTAAATTAAACTAGAAAACAGTCTTTCTTTGCGCCATTTCAGCTGCCGACCTATGCCAGATATCCCCGTTTTGTGACGGACGAATCTTTTTATGAACCTAAGTTTACACGTTTAACCCAGGGCTCCACTTCGTTAAAGCTAAACGTTCAAGATAAGGCACGCAAAGACTACCTTAACAACAAAAAATCGACGGAATGCTTCTCACCAGGCTCTACAACTTTTGCAATGGTGAGTTACCGCACAAAAATATTATTGAAATGTTGAGTAATTAATTTGTGTTAACTAATCAGTTTGGCGCATCGCAAAATATATCTTAACTTGCTTAATGAAACCGTGAGCAATACTGCGCTGGTTCTACTCAAGTAGCTTGCAGATCTTTTTTTATTTCTAGGAGCAAATTAGTTGATAGACATACACATGTTACTTTCATGAGGCTGAACCCACTCTATTTGTTGTGCTTGTACAATTTAATCCTGAAGGTTCAAAAACTAGAGCATGAAACACCGAAAGAAAGATGCCGCCACCCCTCCTCCTCCCGTTTCCGTACCTTTCTTCTTCGACCTTAAGAAAGAAAGAAACTTCTAACTTGCTGAAATAAACAGGTAAACATGTATCGTTATCCGTCTTCTCAAAAGAGTAGGAATTTAATCATTGACTTCAACACTCCATCACTGACTATGACCCAAGAAAACAACTTGAGACAAGACACATATATCCCGGCTGAGTGTACATGTCTCAAGAAAAGAGGAAACGATGGCTCATTTTTTCCCAGTCCCAGTGGTATCATTTTTCAGAGGCTATCGTTCACAGATCACAGACGTGTGACTTGAAATTGTCTTTAAGTCAGTCGCCTGGAGATATAAGATGGAAAAAAAGTGGACACCAGAACCTTAGTGTATGGTGGTTGCCAAAGTCAGGGGTTCAGTGTTGCCCCATGACGAAGGGTAAGAGAAGGGGGGGGGGGGGCGTCGAAACTAGGCCAAGCGTCGGAAGCAGATCGAACAAATCCGGGGATCTCGAGATTCCAGGGAAGACGAATGACACTGGGGGATTCAGCGACCGTTTGGAAGGGCGATGGTAGCGCTTCCAACACCGGGAAGTCGTTGGCCTCTTTTCGGCAAACTGATTTTCCTTAACCTGCCCCAGTGGCCTCAACGGAAGGCCCTGGGATACTTTTCGGTTGGGCCAACTATGGTTTATTTTTCGCACTGAATTCTGTTGACCCTTAGGGGTGTGCGAAAGGCGGGTTGAATCGAATGATGCGATGTCATTCGTACCCTTTACAGAGCCTTTACAAAGCTAGTAAAATCTGTTTAGGAAAGGTTTAAAGATAGGGATGTTATGCGCTACTATTTAATTTGGAGCAGTACGCACACCCTTAATATTAAGGATTACGATAGCGAAAGAAAAATGTTACATTAGTTTCCTTTTACTCTACGGCTGTCTAAAGTGGTATCTATTTGGTCTTTGATCGAAGTTAGGTATTTAACTGAAGAGGCCCATGCAATATTTAATTAATTTATTTTCATTAACGATATTACAACTACGTTTCTAGCTTTTACAAAAGCCAGAGAATGTGAAGAAAAATATTCACGCGGAAAATGTTCACTTTGCCAAACCTGATTTTTTGGTTTGCACAAACTTTAATGGAAGCTCACTCGGTGTCTTTTTATCGAATTCTACAAATTACAAAAAAAAAAAGTTTTAGTAGACTGTTTTGATGACTCCGATAACGACACTCATAGTCCGCCGCCGCCTTAGCGCATGCATCGCATATTGATCTGCTATTGTTAACGGGGGTATCGGATGTGCGAAAAAGATATACTAAAGCTCCCTGATAACGATCGCTACACTTTGAACACATATATTCTGGTATTGTCATTGCGAGTTTTGAATTACTCGAGCCGCCTTGCGAGGATCAATATAATATTTTTCATCGCCCTTTTTTATATTAAGCGTGATAAAGATGTGTTTTGAAGAAATTTGTGTAAGGTGTGGACGAGATGTTTAACGTGTCAGAGATTATATCCTTTGCTTCTCCAAGCGTCTAAGTGCAAGCGATGCCACAATTTGATGGGGCCAATCCGACCGCGTGCCGAAAGCGTGAAGTTACGGCCTTTGTACCACTTGGATTTTCGTGCAATTAGCCCCTGCCAAACTATTCCAATTCATGCACCGTGTCCATTGTTGATTCGATCTTTGGCGCTCTTCTCGGCTGATGCCACAATTTAATTAGCAGCCGAGCTTGGAACTAGCCACGCCCTTCAATTATTTATTTGTCAGAGACTATAACTTTATTGTACTTCGGAAAAATTCAATCGGTGTAAAAGAGCCTTCTGATAAACAAAGCTTGTTTTACATTTTTAATTAACAATTAGATTTAACAAAACTTTATTATCTTTCTCCTAGAAAAAAAAATGGAAGAGAAAGTTCCGTGTGCTGCGAGATAGCACGTACGTACTTGTAGGTGGTTCTCAGTCTGGTCAGAAGTATTTGGTTTCTCATTTCGCTACCTTCGTTTGTGGTTTTATTCTATTACGTGAAGTATATTTAGTTGCAAGATATGTTTTTTGTTTGTTTTTGAGAATAAGGGTAAAATTGGCCTACTTCCCTGGTGAGAAATCGTATATGTATAAGTAGTTCTGTGTAATAAACGCGTATGATAAAATATATATCATATAGGAGATAGAAGAACACAATAAGAACGCGTAAGATCAACATTTTAATTTATAAGAATTATAAGATACTTCTTATTAGTTCCTTATAACATATTATATACTCTCGTATGGACCTGATATGATATTGTATGACCGTATTTCATCAGATGGGTTTATTGAACCAGGAAAGGTTTTATACATATAAGTTTTTTTCGCTTGGGTGTCACAGGAATGTCAATAAACAACCTATACTATTGTGAGTTTCTAGGGTAGTATTGGTCTGTAAGTTCAAGCTGAACCTTCACAAATATGTACAACAATCCTAGTGAAAAAGCCCTTTGTATGAGAACTTTCTTGCGTGCAATAAACACACATGAAGTCATACAAGATATATAAAACATATAAACACCACACAAGAAGTATATAAGAACTATATAAGATATATAAAAACATATAAGAACCATATAAGAAAAGTAAGAAACTTCTCATTAGTTTCTTTTATCGTAGTTATATGTTCCTATATATCTTATAAAGCTCTATAAAGTTCTTATATAGTTCTTATACGGTTCTTATATATTCTGATATATCTTGCATGATTCACTACGTGTTTATTCGACACAAAATTTCTCATCCGAATGAGAATTTTCAAAGGGTAGCTCAACTAAAGCAATGGCATGTATTGGACCCCTTTGTTCACGCCATGACTCAGAATGTTAAAAAGCTAAGAGGAAACGTTGTTGCTAGCCTTGAAAATTGTGAGTTGGATTCAGTGGTAAAAATGTCCGTGTAAGCAACAGAACGTGGGAATTCTTCGCTGCCTAGTCCTTGTCGAGAGATTACAATTAGCATCTTCCAAAACGTATTTGGAGCAATGCTAATGGAACGTGGCAGCATTTCCTAAATGTTTTTTTTTTCCAGCGAGGATTTTGGCTTATTCAAACAACACCACAAAACATCAATCGGTCTCTTGGAGCTTTGCCGTCCGCAAATGTGAACGGGCTTCGTCACTTTATTGAAAAGGTGCAGCCGTAGAAGAAGAAGCACATACGCACCGTAGAAGAAAAACGAAAAGAACACTGCTCCTCAACGGCCATAGCCGTAGTCACCCCTGAAGAAGAGGCCGAATTGTCCTCGAAACGCAGGGTCGCTATAGAAGGGCTTGGTTGGTGTTTGAACTTTTTATTAATTACTCATCTTTTTAATTTGAAAAAAGAAATGACGGTGTTCTTCATTCATGAAAGAGTGATATTTTATATATCTAGTTTGTAATGGGAACATAACTCCGGCCGCTGTGCGAAGTTCCAAAATTAAAAACGGTCAACACAAAAACAACATTAAATAAAAAATTAAGAAATAGCGAATACCTAAAAAACGTTCTAAAGCAACCCGAGGCTCAGGAATACGCAAGTTGACCAAAAGGAAACAAAAGAAGAAAATAACAAAATTTAATAAGAGAATATTAGAGAAAGTGAGAGAGAAGAGACGATAAGAGAATGTAAGAACACAAGTTGGAACGCATATAACAGCTCACTTACGCCATTACCTTCTGTTCGAATACCCAAAGGCCCATGCAGCGACATTCAACGATCTGTCAGTAAGTGACGAGACCTTTTACTGATTCACTCTATAAGCGATGTTGTTGCTTAGAATCAAGATCAACAATTACTGGTCCTAGCTCACGGGATAGGATGGAGAAAAAGAGAATCTGCACCTGTAGATTTTAGCTGTGGTAAGTCAGAAATGTAACGTTGAATTGAACAGATTGCACCATGTTAATTTTACGTTTTTCCTTTCTTATATTTTACAACGAAGCAGACTCCACCAAAAAAAAAGATATATTCCAAATGTTTCGTAATTTTGGGCCGGACTTTTTAAAATTTTGAAATAAAAATTAGATGTAAAATATGATCTAATAACAATTTTATATGCTGCCGAACGCGGTGTAGCGAAGCACTATGGATGCGGTCACAATACGTCGCTGTATGTCGGCTTACCTCAGTTTCTAGAACGTTGGGTAGAGATCCAGAAGATCCGCTATTTCGAATTTAGTTTTGTATTTAGTAAATTGACAGGAAAAATAAACTAAAAAAAATAATAATCTACGTGAGGTATGTAAAATTGGCGAGGAGTGAAATACGTCATCTAAATTCTTCAGCCACTCTTAAAATGCAATCCCATCTTTGCTTCCCTCTCGGTAAAATATGAATCTTCGAGTAGACTCAATCACCTGATCTTGAAGTGTTATTTACGGGTGGTGAACACAGAGTGGAGTGCTCGCCAACCAAATATATGTGGAGGCTTTGAAGCCTTAGAAAGGCTGGGTGAATTTCGTCTGAGGTTAATGAACACCTGATTAAACTGTCTTCCATCAAAGAGGCTCATGTAATGAAACTTTTTTTGTTTCCTTGCAATATCTTCAATTGGTAAATGCCGCTGAACGATACAAATTGTTCTCATCCTCACTCCCTTATTATCACTTAGCCTGGGAATGCCTGCACTGAAAAAATTTTGGTTTATTAACTATGTGGCGGTTTACAGAAATAACGTGAATATTATTACGAGCAGTCAATCAACTAGTGGAGGTAGGTTTATGTAGCATACAAGATAAAATCATATTGTGTAATAAAATTACTCTTATGCATTTGCGTTGAAAGCCGTGTCACTAGCTGAAGCAACATAAACTCTACCCGGAAGTGTCGGGAAAAGTCGCAGCGATCTTTACGCAAAGAATTCTTTGACGTATGGAACGCTATCTATAAAGCGACTGTTTAAATTTACTTAGAGGACATCAAAATATGTTTCGGACGTGAAAAAAGAGCCAAATATCAGAAACAACAATTGTTAGGGCACGCAGTCTGGCCAGGTATTGAATACGGGAGGTGCGACAGCGTTCGGAGCGTACCCGGCTTAGCTGGCATCGAAAACGAGCACGTCAGCCTTCGGCTCGGTGAGTAGTTGAGTCCAATCACAGGACTTGTGCACACAAAATAAAAAAATGGCGACTTTTAGTGTAGCTTTATAATGTTTTGCAAAGGGTTTATTCTCCAGTGGTTTCTCTATTCACTGTGATGTTTTGAGTAACATGTTATCAGACGTTATTTCAAGAAAATGAACGTGACTTTCCAAAATACATTTATGATAATAACCGTCACTGCCAGGTTTCGCAGTGTTTCTGCGCGTACGTAGTGGCCCGCTAAATTTAGCGTAGACATTTCGACGCAATACATAGAGGGACGATTTCTACTCTAAATTTAGCGGGGAATCAGGGTTTTGAGATTGTGACGTCAAAGCGTCACTTGAGGTCATATTATGATGTCACAATTTCCCGCATATATAGCGGAAGAATTTCTCCCCTACATTTAGCGGGGAATATCTACGCTTAATTTAGCGGAAAATAAAAACAGAAATATAATATCTCGAGAATCGAACAGAGGCAGCTTAGACAAACCTTTGGCTGCTTAATTACTGTCTTTTTTTTCCTCCTTAGAACTGTTTATTTTGTCAGGCATTCGAAAATCGAGTGATAGAGAAATAATTAAAACCAAATTATGCCTCCTCACCTAGCAAGCAAACACGGTACTGAAAAAAGATCGATTAACTAAAGATATTTGTACTTTTGTAAAAAAAAAACAAAAATTATATTTTATTTTATAAAGTTTATTTTTTCTGTATTCTTATTGTACTTTGTATTTTGACGTGCATCCCCGCCTCAACCCTGTCTTTCGCCAAAGGTGTGGATACTATAGGTTCGTTTCAAAAACTACGGCTGTGCTAAAAAACAGAGTATACTTTTGAATGTATTCCAAAAAAGTAAGAAAACTTTGTTTGGTGTATTACCTCTTACCAAGAAGTGAATCACAAAACAATCTCTTTTTTTATTTTCATTTTTCGCTAATAGGGATGACACCCACTTCAACACTATCCACTAAGCATGTGCCGGCTTTGGCTTTTCTGTTGTTTCGCCACTTACACACGAAGTATAAGAAGTGACTTCAAGCATTACCCAGTAAAGATCGTGGAAAACGGCAAAAATCAAGGGCAAGGTGCACTAGAAAATACGGAGATCCAGTTCGCAAAGCGCACATTGGTTCGAAGTGATAATACATATACAAAATAATAAAACGTCTGCAATGAATTCTTCATTACGGTCATTTGCCGGTTTGCTGAGCGCACCGGTCCACGTAAACCGCACACAACTAGACCTCCTCAAATCTCCGGTAGAATGATCGCTTCTCATCATAGCGATTCCTCGAACTTATGGAAATTCTCCTTTTTTTATACACCTTCTATGACATGCAGTTTATCTTTCCTTTTTTTGGGATAGATAATGGAGCTTTCATTTTAACGGAACTAATCTTATTATTCTCTCAACTTTGTTCTCTACACTCGTCAGTAGCAAAAAGCAATACATCTCTGTTAAATAAGCATTCATATTTTATCGTATTGTTTTGTTCTTACATTCAGTTGCATTTATTGACATTGATCACATTGACATCCCATTTAACAAGAATTGCCACAAACGACAAGTTTCCAAAAGCGATGATATTATTTTTATCGGCTCTTTGAATTCAAGATAAACACCTAGTGTTGATATGTGTAGTCCAAAAATATCGAAAGTTTTTGTTGGCACCTGTCAGTATTTCTAAGCAAAAAGAATGCTTCGACGTCAAATCAAAATCTTTCTTATTTCGCCACTAGCTCTTTTAACCTGAAATTGAATGACCACGCACCCGTATGAGGTGACTTTAGCTCAAAATCATCTTAATTTGTGTTTGTTTATTCAGATGAATAACATATGTCGGGTTGTCTCGGGGCATTTAGGAAGATATGCTCTACAACTATTCCACCAAGCATCGAAGGCGAGAGAATTAGGTAAGCAAAACACCGCCGCTATAGTGCCGGCTGCATTTATTACGTAATGAAATCTTCATTGTACTGTCACAACGTTCTAATCTCAACGTACGAACGAGAATCACAATAATCTGCAGTTTCAACCTAAATGTTATGGTAGCTTCTTTTCTGGGAACTGATTTCTGAGTACACATCACCCGCCACAATCCCAGTCATGAACAGAAATTTTAGCTTTCAAAAAGACGAAACGTAATTCTGACAAAAATAAATATACATATATATTTTTTTTATCTCAACATTACTTTCTGAGAAATTTGATAGAAGCCGGACCTCTGAAAAGCTGGAAAGCACGTTGAAGACATTGACCCTACCACTATTGATAACTCATAAAAGTTCCACGTTAGCTCAAGAAAAAAAACAACAACAAAGAACTAAAACTAATAGCGGCGACGTTCTAAACGACGTTCTCAATGTTGGTCAAAGTCTTTTCCCTCAAATTCTTGTTATTAATCGACGCCATGTTACGATAATCAAAGAAGACATCCAGCGTGGGCAGCGTTTAGCGATCCGTTTACTTCCCGCCAGAGCGGTGGGTATCGTTCCTCCCAGAAAAGCATTTTGCTCTTGTATCTTTCCAGGGTATTTTGTCCGGAGGCGTCAAGAAACCCTCGTTCGATGCTTGTACACGCTATTTAGTCAACGAGAAAAGATCTGGCCGTTAGCCAAGACGAGTCAAATCAACGTGAACTAAGCGCAGTCCTAACCCAAGCCCCTTTGAAATCCCGCTGCCGACTCTACAAGGTAGTAGCATAACTTTGCAAGTCTTGCGTAGCGTAGGGTCCCCCAGCGAGCCAATGACAACGTTGGCGTGAGGCACGTTACAGCGACAACTGGGGATGAACCGGCGTCGGTGCGGTGTCACGTGTTTTTCTTCCCTCCTCTTATTGGTGTTCTGAATCGTATATTTTCGGCTCTTTGCCAAGCAAATGTTGAAGCGGGGTGTACAGGAATTCCCGGAAGTGGAAGGCCGAGATGTGCTTTTACTCGGGTCGTTTACGCGATCAATATCATACTGCCTTTCAGATTACGATAGACTCAGCCAATTGAGCGCTGAGAGTGTAACACGTGACCGAGTGACCCATACGTCGCTGCGCTTCCAGCCCAAGTGCCACGTGACACCCACACTGCATCGGATTGACCTAGGTGGTTCGCAGCGTCCTACGTGGCTCATCGTATGCGGAAACGGTCTTATAGATTATGCTTTGGAAAGACGCCAAAAGACTGTGGAAAACCATTTTGAACTTACGTGCTAATCGTTTCCGCATTGCCTATGCAGGTTCCCTTGATTTTCATTACAATGTTAGTTAAGAGTATTTGTTTAGAGCTCATATCAATATTAAACATAGTACGGAAAATAATCAACCTTACTTATCTACAAATGATGCTCACATATTGTTTTCTCCTCAGTCAAATGAGATGAGTTTTAAGGCATTCTTTTATGAATCGCCCTGTGCTCGTTCTTTTTTTTTAATTTCCGTTGATTCTGGTAAAATTACCGGCACGCTCTAATGCGTGGAAACTAACGCGAATTCGTTCTATTTATTTACATTTTATTACCAGGTATTTCTTTAAGACAACATTTGTCTGACTACCAATGTCTACAACCTATTTTGTTTCATTCGTTATTTTGGAAATATGCCTGTTAATAGAATTATCTTTGCCTGCCAGCCCTGAAAATTTCAAGACAGCCAGTTGAACACATTTTGGCCAACCATGTAGTTAATAAGTGCTAATGTCACAAAACATTAAATGGGCGTTTGAAGTACCGTAAATGTATGAATAAAAACGTGCGGATACATGGGAGCCTGACGCGGGACATGCTGTCTTTTTCTTTCCTTATAATTTGGTTCCTCATATTGATTTACAAAGTACGTACATCGCCCTATGCGCGTTATCGTATTTGTTTTTTGAAATAATCTATGATAGGTGAGAAAAATAGGTTGCTGTCGTCAATCGACACAATCTCTTGCGAAAGGGCGGTCCACTCAGTCGCGGTTTTAACAACGAATAAATTGGCAATACTGTCAGTTCTATAACTGGGTAGAGTAACCTTTTTAAAATTTTCGCAACGTAAAGAGATGTTGAATGGCCGCAAGAAGGAAGTCGGCTTTATCAATTCCCGATTTGTTATGAAATAAACGATGGAAGAAGTTTAATGTTAGTTTTTCTTCTACATTCGAGCGTTTCCCATCCCAGCACAACTTTCATTTTTGTAGCACTAGCATAAAGATCATAGCTGTTAAGTTGCGAAAGCGTGCTGCCTGATTCTTAATATTTTCATGTTTGTTTATATAAAGGTCGGGATATGGGTCTTACATAACGCACTCGAAATCTAGGATCGTTCTTACTGAAGAAAAGTAGTTTCATTCAATGTTGCGTGACGCGGAGATATAGTTCTCGCGGATAAAATAGAACATTGCTATTAGCTTGTACGATTGTTTGTTTTTATGACTGTTACGTTTGGGGGAATCTAAATAGTAAATAGCACTTCTAAGTAGTCATACCCAGATACAGCAATTACGAGAGTATCGTTGATTAGGTAGCTTTGGAAGACGTGTGTCTGACCTTACGAGAAACGTATATGACTACATTTATTCAGATTTAAGCTAATTTTACCCTGCCCGCACCAAGTGGATACAAACGTTTAGGTCAGTTTGCAATATCGAAATGCCGCTGTGACGAGTTTATCTCCTTGTATTATTCGCAGTAAACAGCGAATAGTTTAATATAAGACTATATTTGACGGTGGTAAAATTTATTGTATATAAGAAAAAATAAATGTCCATAAGACACTAGTTTGTGACACTCCCGAATTTACCAGAGTTGGTGCAGGTGTACTACTCTCTAGAACAACATGTTGTTTTAAGACCATCTCAATAATTTCGTATCAAGTTCAGAACGTTGCAATTCATGTTCAGAATATCAATTTGTGTAGCAATATGAGCTGATGTGGAACCGTGTCGAAAGATTTGCGAAAATCTTAGAACATCCAGTTAACATATTTTCTGTTAAATACAAGATCTAGATATCTGATGAGATAATTCTAGCAACTGCTGTATTGCAAGAATACCGACTACGAAAAACCGTGCGGTGAGAAGAAAATAAATGTTTCGAATCCAAGGAGGAGTAAAAGTTACCATAAATAATGTGTTCAAACTGTTTGAACGATATTGATACTAATCAAATGGGCAATAGTATTTCAACATAGCCTTTAGATCCGGATTAAAAAAATAGGTGTGAGATTTTCCAACTTCTAAATTCATTGTAACCATCCCTGCCTTCAAAGATTCACTGAATATAACAAAAATATACCGCGATACAGATTCGCTACACTTTAAGAAAGATAACGGGAGAAACACTATCGGTCCAACAGCCTTGGTAGCATACATTTCAGAATTTCGTTCATGTCTTCAACAACTTCAGAATTCCGTTCATGTGAATTGTAATTTGTAGGGTATTACGTTCTGCCCAGCAAATTACGCAACTGGAGCTGCTGTGTGCGAAGACGTCTTTAAAAAATATTGACTTAAAATACTTGTTAAAGCATTCAACTTTCGCATTATCAAGCACGTCAGCACCATCATTAACCAACAACGCTCAATTCTCTTCTAAACGTAAATGTTCGCAACAAATGATTACTCTGAGAAATGTCTAGAATAAATCTGTTTCGCAAAGCGTTCGAGAGTCAAATCATTGGTATTTGTGTTGTTCGCCAACAGAAAGAAAGAGAGTGGTTACCGCTCCCCAATTCGTCATGTAAGATGGGTGTCAAATAGGCGTGCCACATTTCCTTTGCGATAAAAAATACCAGTTAAGGATGTTACAAAATCATGGTTATTATGAGGCGGACCGAATGAGAGTTGTGCCTGTCTTAACTACTCCAGTGAACATACTCTATTTCATTGACTTTTGTTAGTAATTCGTTATCTTGCAAATACGTTTGATCAAAAGGATTTGCTATTTTATCCTAATTACGTTTTTAAGTATATTGTACTCATTATGACAACTACACTTTTCAATATTCGAAAAAAAATTGTGACAACGAGTACTTTGCAGGAATAGTAATCGGCGTGCCCCAGCGCAATGTTAAACCGGGTGCAAACTTGTTGCGGAAGCGAGGGAGCCCTGAAGAGGAAACAAGCCCCGACCAAGGATGCAGATTCAAGATGAAAACAAAATAATATATGGAGGGAAATGAGGATGTGACACCAGAGAAAGATACGAGGTTTCTTGCTTTACATTTTTATGTTTGACCCCTCTAGGGTAGGAGCAGAGATATCCCGACCCTTTCATGAGGACAGATAGCAATGGGGAAGGAAACAAGCTACAAGCCGGATAAGCGCTCAAAATGAAACAGCGTGGTCCCAAAGTTGCACTCGTTCATCATCAAGCTCCCAGCTTAGTATAGCAAAACAAAAAAACAGAGAAATTACAACCACGAGAAACATTCCAGTGCACTACGTGTTCCCGTGCGCCGTATCTTTTAAAGTTTAGTCGTCATCAAATGCAGCGTTTGGGTACCCTGGTTGACGCAGGCACTGCAAGCTCCCATATACGTGAGCCGTACTTACTATTCAGTCATTTTTGCGGATATAAAATTTAACGTGGACTCGGTGTATAACAAATACGGCGCTCAGGAAAACGATGCGTGTAAGGTGCGCATTGTAAAGCCACCATATGGCATTTGCATACATGTGAGTGTAGGTTGGGTGACCTCTTCAATGCTCATTTGTCTTCAAAACACTATTTCGTAGCATGCGCCAGTGATGCAAGCTCTTCGTAGTGGGCCTGCAAGGAATAACACTGGGATTTTGATGTTTGCTTCTGTTGCTCGTGAATAAAGCATTTCAGTGTCACAGAAGTCGATGCAAATTACGCAAAGCGGAAGTATCTTGGAAAGTAGTTGAATTATTTCTTTCTAAATATTTGTACTCTAAACGAGATATTTTGCGGGGAAAGTATGTTGAGTAGTGGTCAAAATACTTTATGAGGTGGGTATTTAATAGCTTTTCTTAAGTAGTTTTTGTCGAATATCTTGTCCGTCAATGAACCAAATAGATGACGCTCAATGATTGGTACGCTGGATGTGTATGCGTTGTGAAGCTTAAACACTCGGGAACCTCTGGGAGTATTCACAATGGTCGCCGACACCTTGAAGACACTCAACACATTCTTGACTACCCTAGTAGCACACCATGGTACAAATTGTACTCCTCCCACCCAAAAAAAGAAACAAAAAGCTTTCGCAATGTGTATGTTGCGAGAATTACTACTTGAAGTTGAAGTCATTTTCACTTTGGTCCACCGCAGCCGATACTATGGTCCGCAAAAACAAAATAAAGCGGCACCAAAAGCTGAATCGTCACCGTGCTTGTCCTCTCTCCGGGTATTCTATCACCGGCAAAATCAATCACGCAAAAAGTACAAAATGCAAAATGAACGCGGCGCCTTCACAATGCATGATTGGTTTAGTCGGTTCTAACACTACGCACAAAGGTGATATGAGTGCCGTGACCTTTTGCTGAATGATTAACTTCGACAGGTCATGAAGGTCTGCTGTGGTCGCGTTGAACCTGATACAGAGTATTAGAGCGACACCGGAGAATATGATACTGTGTTGGAGTGGTCGTCTTAGAAAAAGAAGCGCATTTTGGGGAATTTCTCCTAACTTGATATGTGTCTCGTGGTGAAAAGATTGCGCTATTTGAGTTTCGGGGAAAGATGACTGGAAGTTAAAAATAACTTAACGTTTCTTTTTTTTAGTTTAGTTTTTATTTAAACAAAACAAGAACAAAAATGACAGAGCGTAGCGACTCGCTGGCATTTTTGTTACCGCTACGTAGCCAACGAGTTTGCGACAGAAGAATGTGTCGCGAAGCGAAAACCGCGAGTATATCAAGCGGAGCCCTGCGTTACCTAAGATGTCGTTATGTATAAGAGCCTGGCTACCTTATTATAAAACAAAATATGGCAAATTGCTTGGCAAATATTCTGGATACCTGAAAAGCTGTTGCATGACACACGCTTATAGATACTCTGAGTTTCCAGACACAAGACGCCTGCGTTCACAGCGCTCTTCACCGGATAATGTAACGCGTAAAATGTGTACGCTTTATAGTTATTCAGAGAATGATGCGATACCACTGCTAATCGGGCTCATAAACCCGGCAATCTTCCAGAGCATTCCATACTCCCGAGCTGCTCTCCCTCTGTGCGCACAGAAGGTCTGGGTGCTCCTCGCCTTCCTCAGACCTCTACCCCTCTGATCACTTGACCTCTTTTTCAACCAATCAGCGTCGAGCACTTCAGTCCTCCTGCCGAACCAGTAATGGTGATAATCAATGTGGGGCCTCATTATGAAGCTTTCATCCAGCATTCACTTTTATCTGGGCTTCACTACATGCTGAAGACCTAGCCAAAAAAACGTTTTACTTTAACGCGTGTTACAGGGTGTCAAGTTGCTATCCCCCGAATGCAGAGTGAATGCCCCGCGAATCTTTGCAGCCAAATGACACCTCAACTCCTGGCAATGTGTCGTGACATGTTGGAAAGATGCTTGCTTAATAATATTTATGCGGACAGCAAGTCGTCTGCTCCTTGCGCAGGATTTGCGGGGACGTCAGAACGATGCCGACTTCCTATTGGCTTTGATTGAAAGGATAGCAGGTGGACCTCAATGCTAGATGCATTGAGGTCTCCTCACTATTTGTTTTTTAGTCAGAAAATAATTGCTCTGCTTTTTGACATCATGGCAGCCCTTGTGCAAGAATCAAACGAACTTGCGCGCCTCATAGTCTGGGTTTGATTCCCGTCAGGTGCAAACACTTTTTTTACTGTTAGGGCCTTTCCCCAGCCCCTATTCCTTGAAGAGTTACCCTTGTACTAGGGTACGCCTTTATCCACGTTTTATGAAATGCCGAACACCTAGCCAAACAGGTGTCACGTTAGAGACGAGTGGACGCTTTTTCCAGTGTTGTTTAATGACCGATTGCCGTTTTCAAAATATTAGTTAGTCGAAGGCCACTGTACAGCCCTCACGATGCAGAATGCATACATACGTTTCTAAAAATAAACATAGATGACAAACGCAGACAAGAAACCGGTGTGAAAGGAAAGTTATTCACTGAGAAACACGATAGTTGGAATTATGTAAACAATACGGTCTTCTATAGCCACAACCGTAAATAGGCCGAGCCACCTGAAACAAAGGCCTTGACAGGTACAGTTCGCACAGTAGAGTAGGAAATGCATCACCTAGAATATCGATACCGCAAGAGCACCGCCCAAAGGAGTTGCTTTTACTTTGAATCCTGCTTAAAAGAAAAAAAAGCTGAAAAGGTTATTTGAAAAAAAACGAGCTAAAAGTGAACTTTTCAGTATTTTTATCCCGTGAATCTAAATATGTATTTATTTATCTATTGAAATACCATAAAGGTTTTTCTGAGAAGGACAATACATAATGTGGGTATAAGTTCATTATATCATAAACACACAAAAAATAATCAAATAAAAACTTGCACAGCAGTGCGAACATAAAAAATTGTAAGTCAAGCAACAAAAAAAATTTGCACAGCAGTTCAAACATACAAAAAATCGTAAGACAATACCCAAATGGCTGCTGATAAATGAACGAAAACTATCAGGGTTAGTCTCGGTGACGATGCGCTTTGTTAGATCATTCCGCCACACAGCTGTTTCGGGGAAGAAGGAATACAAAAAAGGAGTGCGACAGGGGAAACGGTCAATCTTGCATGAATGATTAAGACGAGGTATAATGAAATGCGACTGTGTTAGGGTGCCTTGGCTGAGATATGGTGCATAGTAAATGCGATGAAGAAGGCATAAAAAGAAAGCTTGTGCCTTAAGGCCAGTTCTGGAAGGACGGCTTTCTGTTTTAATAAGGTGACGCTGTAATGTCGAGTCCAGCGGCCCACGCAACAGGGCTAACACTATCTTTTGTCGTCAGGAGCTGATTGGTGCAAGTGGATCCGCGAACGCTTGACACCTGCGAGCGGAGGCGGCCCAACCACTGCGACCCTGCCAGCAAGCGTGACTTACCGGATATGGGAGCCACAGTCAGCATCCACGGATTTCCACGGGTTCCACTGCAACGACACCTGCTGACGATTCGTGGGCACAAAAGCAGCTGCCGATCGAGAAAACGGCGCAGTCCAGCGGCCCACGCAACAGGGCTAACACTGTCTTTTGCCGTCAGGTTTGTTGACCCGGAGAGGCACGAGTATGCTTATCTCTATATAACCGCTGGACTGCACAACTAGAGCAAACTGTTCTACTTTTGTTTATTCTTTATTGTATCTCTATGCATCTTTGTTGTTCTTAACCCACACCTGTTCCTTGATGGAAAATCTAAAAATGGATACGCGCGCAGTCTTAACTGTCATAGATGAGTTAAGGAAGGAACTAAAATCAGAAATCGCCGACCTAAAGGAGAGCACCGATTTTTGCTCCCAATCAGTTGATGAGTTTAAGTTCGCCATCGGAGAGTTAAAAGTAATCAAGGCACAGTTCAGGCCAGCTAAATACCGCAAATCAGCAACTACTCGGCGAGAACAAGGAACTGAGGAGCAACCTAGAGGAATTGATGAACCGAATCGCTGAACTGGAGCAGTACAGCAGACTAAAGAACTTGGAAATAAAAGGTATCCCCTCAGCCCAAACGAACATGTTCGTGATGTAGTGAAAACGGGTGTCTGAAGAACTGTCGGTTCTTCTGGAGAGCTGCCAGACGTGGACACCTGTCACAGGTGCCCACTCAAAAACCCGGCCAGCAGCATATCGTAGTGCAGTTCACCAGACGCCAAAAAAGAGATGCAGTGTTCATGTGAGCATAAAAAGACACGGTTAACTTCCACGATGATCGATATTCCCGGACAACCGTCTCCAATATCTGTAAACGAACATCTCACTATGTTGAACAAGATGCTCTTGAGTGAAGCGATCAAGGCAAAAAGAACAAGAACTGAAAATTTGTATGGACAAAGAATGGAAAGGTGTACACTAGAAAAGCAGATAACTCTAGGATTATAGATATAAAGGACTGTATCCGACATTGCAAAAATTACTTAGGACGCCATGGCAGACGTAGATTTTAACTTTCCTGAACCAGAAATGCCCTGTGGCTATTACAACACAAACACCTTTAACAAACTTGACATTGCTGATAAAATTGGCATTTCCACTTTTTCATATGAATGCAAGAAGCTTGCAAAAAAAAAAAGACGATATCGAGATATTTTTGACGCCCCTAAGAATTCAGTTCGATGTTCTAATGTTTACAGAAACATGGTACTCAGCCAAAGCATTACCAGTGCTATTCCCCAACTATACATGCCTACATATCGATCGAGATAACAAGCCCTGCGGCGGTGTTGCTATCTATCACAAGTCAGCGCTACAAATGACCGAAATTCATAAATGCTCTGTATCGACTGCTGACATTGAGTGTCTTGCTGCGCGACACCGTGACACATGCTTCGTAGTGATATATCGCCCCCCCCCCCCCCCCCAACCGGAAAGTTTGCAAAATTCTGTTCCAGTCTTGAAAGCATGCTCACATATCTTCTGCATCAAAACACCAAAATAATTATAATGGGAGACATCAATATTGATTTACTCTCTCACAATAGCAATCAACGTCAACTTAACAATATAATAGAGTCCTATGGGTGCAAGAACTTGATAATTGTTCCAACAAGAGTAATGTTACAGAGCAGCACGCTTATTGATGTTTGCATTACAAATATTAACCAATCGCACGCTGTTCCTGGAGTATTCCTTGCCGATATGAGCGATCATGTCCCCTTATTTTGCATTCTATCTGCATTTTGGAAATAGTAAAAATTTACCTCAACCAAGAACCAAATTTTTTCAAAAGATCAATTAACATAGCATAGAGGCCTTTCAGAGAATGGTCTCCGATACTAATTGGGACAGTGTGATGACTAGTCGCGATGTTGATGAATCCTATTTTGCTTTCTTGACAGCTCTTAAGAAGTGCTATGACGCAGCTTTTCCTCTACAACAATTTAAAACACGGCGATATAAGCGTAGAAAACCATGGATATCGAGAGAATTGGTACAACGCATCAACAAGAAAAACAGACTGTTCGAAAAGTTCCAAAAATCTAGAGATAACTGCGTACTACTAGAATATAAGCAATTTAGAAATGCACTGAACCGTGACATAAAAAAGGCAAAATCACATTACCACGTTAGCAAGTTTAATGACATTCAATATCATCCTAAGCGTACCTGGAACGCTTTAAACTCCATCATCAAGCCCAATTCTAACCATACGCCACTTATTGAACTGCAGATTGGGTCAGGCGTTGTCAGTGGACGTGACATGGCGGATGCGATCAATGATTATTTTATAAACGTTGGTGCATATAATCGCCTGAATGCCACGTCATCAAGCATTTTCACACGAGCCCACCTAGAACATACTATTATGCTCAATCCTGTCACTTCTTTTGAGGTTGAGGCTGTCATAAAATCACTAAAAAATAAAAAGCGCTTGCGGGGATGATAACATAAAAGCCAAACCGATCAAATACGTATCTAAGATTATAAGTGAGCCCTTGCAACATATTTTGAATCTTATATTTGAAACAGGCAGTTTCCAACATGCCTTAAAAACTGCGAGAGTAACTGTCATTTATAAAAATGGCGATAAAAAGGATATTAACTAATTATCGTCCCATCTCCGTGCTTTCCGTACTGTCAAAGGTTTTTGAAAAATTAATAAACAGTCTAATTCAAGCTTTCCTAATAAAATTCTCAGTTCTATCTGCAGCTCAGTACGGATTTCAAAAGGGCAAATCAACAGAAGATGCCTTGTTACATATAAAAGATAAAATTTTAAATAACATTGAAAATAAACTTCTTACTCTTGGAATATACTTAGATTTGAAAGGCATTTGACAGTATCAATCATGACATCTTACTACAAAAACTTCCCCGCTACGGCATTAGGGTAAAGCATTGGATTTAATAAAGAGTTTCCTACAAAATCGCGAGCAGTTCGTACACATCAATGACATCCATTCTGGTCGTAAGACCGTTAAATATGGGGTCCCTCTGGGATCAGTATTAGGACCTCTGCTTTTTATAATCTATTTAGACGACATTGTAAACATCGCAGTTTCTCCAAACTTAGTCATGCATGCTGATGATACTAGTCTCTTTTTTTCTGGTACCTCCGTAGATGAAATAGAACAAGAATCTAATAACTACCTACGAGATTTAAACAGGTGGCTCGACATAAATAAAATGCAATTAAATGCTGCAAAAACAAAGTATATGTTATTTACGCCACAAAATAAAGAAAAATCAATAAACTGCCATGTTTGACAATAAACAACTGCATTATAGACCGTATAACTGATTGCAAGTTCCTAGGCGTGTGGTTTAGTGACAAACTATCCTGGACAACACAAACTGAGCATATAAAAAGTGACCTCTCTAGAACAATAGGAATAATTTATAAGACAAAAGACCTATTACCGACATGGTTGAAGGTACAAATATACTACGCCCTCTTTTGTCAAAAACTTCACTACTGTTTACTAGTTTGGGGCACCACGGTTAAAACAAACTATAATGGACTTATGAGTTTACAAAAACGTATGTTAAGAATAATGGCCAACTCGTATCACGGTAGTGAAGCCGAGAGCTTATTTGACACATTAAATATCCTTCCACTTTCTAAGCTTTACCATTATAAGCTTGGGCAGCTTATTCATAAATACGGTGTAAGCGGCTTTGACCTCATTCCTGCAAAGTTGTCTGAATATAATTTAAGGGCAAAGAGGACGTACAGACTACCATCAATTAGGACTAACTACGGAAAAAAAATGATAAATTTTCAGGTTCCCCAGCTTCTAAATGAAGTCGGCAATACTTTCATAATTACTGCAAACAAAACTACATTTGAAAAAAATCTACGCTCCTTTCTGATTGTCAATCAGTTGATAATTCTATATATACGTTGTAATACATTTTAATGTATTTTAACTAGCATTTTTGTGCATCCTCTTTTATTACAAATCTTTATACCTTGTGGTCACGTTTATTTTTAGATTTTATTGTGTGGACAATGCCAGATTGCTATTTTTAGGTGTGCCTAGAATTTATGATTGTGTATAATCTACATAGGTTCTTCACTTTTATTATTTTTTACCGAAGTGTTTTTTATTTTTATTTATTTATTTGTTTTGCTTGATGTTTCATATTATTTTTAATGTTTGTTTTTTACGACAATGTTTACATAAACAACATCATGAGTGGTAGTATTCCTTCTTTACAATTTTATCTTATGTGTGCATCCATTATCTCTTGCGTGTATGTGTGTGTGTATCAATTTTATCTTGTGTCCGTATTTTTTCTCTTGTCGAAGTTTAGCCCTTAGTGCCGTTGCAGTTGAACTCCCCCCCCCCCCCCCCGTTGCACCTGGGTGCCCAGTCAGGCGACACGATCGCCTTTTGCGCCAAGGTACCATTTCAAGAGTATGTACCCCTTGAAAGAAAAATAAACTGATTTGATTGATTGATTGATTGATTGAATACCCAGAAAAATAAAAGCGCGCGATATGGTTTTGAAAGGCTTGTATTTAAGTGATAAAATATGCTTGGTGAGGATCCCAGATGCGCAATGCGTACTCAAGTGTCGGCCGAATTAATGAAAGGTAAGCGGTTTTTTCAAGTGAGGAGGAACACCACGAATGTATGTTCTTTATGTAGCCCAAAGAACGACTGCACAATGGTAACAGGGACCGAATATGGACCTACCAGTAGAGATGCGAGTCGACGTGAACACCTAAGTATTTATAAGGGAAAAAAACTCAACAACGTTAGAATGAATAAAATGGTTGCGAGAAAAACCCGCATTTTCTGACAAACAAGATGAGTTTGCATTTAGAAGGGTTAAGCTTCATGAGCCATATCGAACACCACAATGGTAGGTTAGTGAGGACATGTTATAATTGAATGCTTTCTTCTTCGTTGGAAATCTGTGCGTATACAACGCAGTCCCCTGCCAAAATACGGATGCAGGAGAGACTACATCAAGGCAAGTCATTAATATAAATTAAAATAAGCAAAGGTCGGGGGCAGAGCCTTGAGGTACACCCGAAGACAAAGGAATTGAATTTGTATTATTAGAGTTTACAACCGTGTAATGACTTCGATCAGAATGTCAGTCTATGATCCACAGGATGATGTTGCTATCTAATTTTAGATGGGTACGTTTTTGCAACAGACGCTTATATGGAACTGTCACGAATGATAGTTGATGAGGCGGTTACAACTGAAGAAACTAAACGTTTAATGGGGCGAACTTGTGCCCAAAACAAAAAGGAACAGAAGAAAACAGCAGAGCGTCGATGTCGGCGAAACCGCAGGATCGAGCGCTGGGACGACACTGACTCGGCTTGCCAGGCGGAGCCCCTTTGTACACACGCGTGGGCTTCTGGAACTTTCGGCGTGGAAGGTTCGGTGCGTAGAACATTCTAACCTCGAATTAGCAAGACGGTTCTCGAATTTACCAGAACATCACATTACAGCGTCAACAAAAATGTCTAGACGCGGCCAGGAACCGAACCCTGGCCTCCTGCGTGGAAGGCAATCGCGATAATCCGTTAGGCCGCGGGCGCGCTGTCTGGTTGGTCAGCTGGGCTCGCGGCAATATTGGACCTGGTCGAACGCTTTGGCAAAAAACAAACAAAAAAACTAATCAATTAGAGAACCGAAATCGATACAGTGATAGATATCATGAATGAATCCTCGAATGACCCTTCCGAATCCCCGGCTGGTTATTAAAAATTATTTGATTTTCCTCTTAAAACCGAATAACGTTCGAATGTAATATAACTTCAAAAACTTTTGAGGCTATACTTGTAATGAATATGGGCCGATAGTTTAAGGGGGAGCTGCGTTCACGTAATTTAAATAGCGGGATTATTTTACACGACCTTCCAGTCACTAGGAACACAATCATAAAGCAAAGACTGTGTAAAAATTGCGGTGAATATGAAAGTGAAAATTATTTTAGTATTATATTAAAGAGATACTTCAACGAAATTTGAAATATTCCCGTCGTGTTCAAAAATAGGTTGAATATGATCCACAATATCCGTAAATGACAATCGCCCGTTTGTATTTTGATCCTGGTGGCTGTATTTTTCGTTATAAACGGCCCACTCTGGCAAGCGCTCGGAGAAGGCCCAGCGCAATCGTGACGTAAATCGTCTCAAACGAGCAAAGCTACGGCGAGGCTGACGTCGAGAGGATGGCCTAGTCGGTCCAGCCACCGAAGCGGCTGCTTTTGTACGAATTTTGAGTGACGGGTTAATCTTCTATAATCTTGTAGGGGGACAATAGCGACTTCTGCGACACACAAAAAGGATTCTCGGAAAGAGGGAGTTCCTCCTTCCCCCTTCTCTCGTCGTGGCCGGAGGCGAGACGATTTCCGTCACTAGCTCTCAAGGTTCCTAGACGAGCATTACAAACGAGGCGTTAGCGACATCCACCAGGTGCTCTTTGCTAATCGTTTAATTCGTTTTAAAATTCCTTTTCGAGACTTTTTTAACAAGATATTGGTATGTTCCATGTGATACTGCTCTTTTGGACACATATAGACCAAAAAATGAGCGCCGAAATTTCGTTGTAGTATCCCTTTAAAACCTTCGAAATAACGTCGTCTTCACCCCTCGAAGAGGAAACCTTCAAATTATCAATTAGTTTCACAACACGAAATGAATGAATCGTTACACTTCCCATTTGATTATGTTCAAATAACGTATGCAGAATAGGCAGGGCCGTATACTCACATGAAAGTACGGCAGGAAAAGCAGAGTTCAAAACCCGGACACTTTCGAGGTCAGTTAGTAAATTTCCTGGTACACATCGCGACACTCTTAGCACGAACACGAAATCGGCGCATTTTCGCATTTTACTTCTAAATCGTATTAGCGAGCACTAAACTTTATCGCTTCCATTATAGAACTAAATGAGCACTTTACGTAGCGATAATAACTTGGATGACATCTCTTCGTTTCAAAGAGGAAAAACTGGAAAAACCGGTGATCGCTTGTTCGCGCTAACAGTGTCGCATTCTGTACATCAAAAATATTTAATGCACCAGCTGATTTATAATTTATTAATCTCGAAAAATATTTGGGGTGTGTACGCAACATATTGAGGAGAGTTATTTGGAAGTAAGAATCTCTAGATATAGCAGCTTTTTATTTATATTCTGCTTCGCACCTCAAGATATGCCTGCCAGTCGGAGGGACTTTTACAGTATCTGGCACGCCTGAATAGACTTATTTTGTTCTTATTTCCTAGGTGCTCCCAGGGCTTGCGCCACCTGGTCGCCCAAGGCGCCCCGGGCCACGGAGATACATTTGACGTCCTAATGAAAATAACAGGAATATGCTTATCAATCAGATCTTTAACTTTATTTTTTATATAGCTTCCAGTTTTGCTCAACTGTGCGGCTTTCAAAGATATGCAAGAAAACCTCTTCATAAAAAAGTGATAACGCTGTTTATTGTATCGTAGTTACCCCGGCCATAGCTTCTAATGGGTTTACGATTTGTTTCCTTTCTTGTTACTGGCAGAATGATTTGCACAAAGAGGACAATGTCTTCATATAACCCTGGAAGGATAGTAATCGGATGAAATAAGTCAGGATATGTAGTAAAGATAAGGTCAAGAATTTTTTTGAGGTCGAAGTAGGGAGTGTGTTGGTAGTGTTACAAGTTGCGAGAGGTTGAAGAGGAGGCAAGCCTCGATGAAACTTTCCCACTCAGCAATGTTACCCGTAGAAGAAGGGTGACTTTGAGACCAATCTAGAGAAGGATAATTAAAATCACCCAATATTGTGAAGAAGCAGCCAGGCAAACCTTAATGAAAAATCACAAAATGTATGATGAAAAGCTGCAACAAATCACAATTATACAATCAGGAGGCCTGCAACAGACCCCAAACACAACAGTAGTATAATTTGTTTAAAAAAAAACAAAAAACATGCACTTTCTAAACACGTTATAACGCAAATACGTGTACAAACTATACTTTTCCTGACAGCCAACATGACCCCGCCAGTCCTGCATTATTGTCTGTACTAACGAAATACACCGAAATATGACACGTCCTCAAAAATAATCGAGTCATCCTCTTCATCATTTAACCAGGTTTTCGTGAGAGCAACGATATCAGCAGAGCAAGATTAAATCAAAATGAGATGTCGTCTCGCTTTGATAACACACTCCGAAGGTTTGTATGCAAAACATTTAGGAAATTTATTTCAGCAGGATACGAGGTAGACGCGGGTACATCATGATTACAACACGACGTATTGCCATGCAGGGGAACTGGGAAAAAGAGTTTGCGAAAACGAGTAGTTGACATGTCATTCATTTACATCGGTGGTGTTTACTAGGAGGACTGCAGATTAAAGGGCAGTGTCCCAGACATATGCTGTATCCTTCACGGAACGTTTGTCAAAATGCAAGTGTACTTTGTCTCCAGCCTTCTCTACAGTTTTAGAAGAATGAAGCAGATTTCTACGCTTGTCCCTAACTGCCTCCGTGTAGTCGTTGCTAAAACTAAATACAATACCTTTTAGTTTAAATCCGTTTGAAAGAACCCTTCCCATTTCTTTTTTCACTTGAGAATTTGGCTATTAATTGAACTCGGCTCATCATTTGATAAACGGCCTGGTTGGTGTGCTCTGGACGATGCTTTCCACTTTGCATCAAGCTTCGATTCACACAGTTCCATGATCAACTTCTCGGAATCCAGCAAGATTTCACGTTTGCTTGTTTCTTTTATTCTAAAAAAAGATCACAATTATTCCTACGTGACCGATTTTCTAATTCATCAACATTCGATATGAAGATAAGACAAAAGAATATCCCGGTGCACCTCGCTCTTAAATAGGACAGAGTTCGAACCTGTGGTAGCCACTTGGTTATTCTCTAATAGGGATACTCGCTCTTCCAAAGATTTTATCGTTGCTTCAGTCTGTTTTTGATTCACTTATAGTTTCTTAATACTGCTCAGCATTCTTTTTTGACCAGTTTCTATTTTTTTTACAAAAACAAGAACTGACGCGAGCTGCTCTTCCTGGAGTTTCGACATAGGTGCCGGATGAGATTCAATATCACCAGCCAAAAGGAGCATCGAACTCAGCCACAGCGACTCGAGAATCGACAACAGCGCTCTGCCGAGGTTAGCGTACCAATGATGAGTTCATAGGCAATTTTAATCGAAGGGGCACGACACTGTAAAGAAGAAGGTTATTAGAACGAAAACGTATTGCATCCTTTAGGTAGCTAACCTGGAGCACAAAGCCGTGTGACTAAGGCATACCGTCCGTGTCGTGCCCCCCTCGTTTTCCACGAGATGTAACTAAACGCGAGAACACGCGAAACACCTCAGACCAGTCGTTACGTGATGAGTTTATTTTTCGACAGCTAAGCGCGGGTCGCTCGTGCGGGCAGCGCGTTTGTGACGTCTTTTTTTACTTTTTTTTGTGAAAATCACAAGAGTGCGTGCGGGTCGCTTTGATAGGCACTCAAGATATGCCAGAGAGGAGATTTCGAAAACTCCTTTTATGGCGTGACGTGATTTATGCACCAAACTAAAAATAATCTCGATAGTCGTGATCCTGGAGGCCAGGTAAAACGATTCAAGTGTTTTTATTCAAATTCTAAACCGCTTAGATTACCCCTTAACAGAATCAATTTACGTATCGTGTGACATATGAGCCTGTCGCAAGTTCTATTTTTTTCTATCATCTCCTCGTAACAACCATCTCGTGTCGGGTCACCGTCCGACGCAAGTGTTTCATCAAGCAATCTGACAGAACCGGCCTGAAGAGCGAAAAAATATAAAAATGAGAGATAAGTATAAAAAAAGAAGATTTAATCCTAATTTATTTTCGGCGCGGTCATATTTGCACGAGGTCTTTGTAACATCATTTCAATCAAGCTCTTCTTTTCCCCGAGGTGTGCGTCGACAGGGAAGAGGTGTTTGATCCCGCTTTGTTTGCTGTTCATCGACCTTTTAATTGCTATCTTGGTACGGTCTTAGGCAACAACCTCTTTCGGGGTCAAACATCGCCAACATTTTGAGACATTCGCCACTTGCGCCGTCTCTCCAAATTTTTTTGTAAAACTCTGTAGAAAAACGTATTTTATCCGACTGCATTAAACGTGTATAACAGTGGAATAATTATAGACAAAAACATTGAAATAATAAATAATTGATTCTTGCACAAAAACGTTTTTATTCAAATGCCCGACATACTCGTTTGGATTGCGGGCTATAGGCAACTTTGAAAAAGCCTGAATTCGAGTAATAACGGCACTTGTAAACCTTAATGTAAACGTAATATTAGTGAGGACTCGCAATAAGGGGGAACGAATTAAACATTGCAATAACGTAAAATTATAAAACGTAATGAATGTGACTTGTAATTTCTTTACGTTTCTTTTACTTTGCCGTTTCCATTCGTGCATAGTAGAGCCGATAGAGGTTAGGTATCGCAGAATGCTGCACGCGCGACTCGCAGGATTCCTATTGCTGGCAGGTTTGCTCGCTGCTTGTAGCCGATGCGTCAAGGTGCATACCAATCTTCCACGTGACATCTGTCAGAGACCAGACTGAACGAATTGCAGCACAGTAAAGCGATGCTGTAAAACCATCCGTCGCTAAATTCCGTCGTTTCTCTGGTTACTTCTTAGGAAACCTTGGTTCAGTCAACACATTACTTACGGAAAACTATTCTTTCCACCAGCCTTTTAATCTCCTGTTTTGCTAATGTGAGCTTTGTTCATGCATAGGAGGGTGGCTGTGTGCATAGCACCTAATCCATTTTAGGGACGTAATGGAGCACTGAACTACTTTCTGCGACAGTTTAATATGAATCTATGCATTCTAAGCCTCTTGAAAATCCAAGCGTTATATTTATACTTGTCATATTTATTAATAAATATCGGTGTCAAAATGTATTATCTTGGAACTATCGCAGACACCACAAGACGCCGTCGCGCGATGAAGGATAGGGCTTTGCCATTCATCGCCCGACAGCTCTTTCTGGTGTTTGCGATAGTTCCGAGGTAATCGATCTTTGATGCCGCGAGAATGCATAAAACATAATCTAGTTGTTGACCTTATATGTTGGAAGTTCAAAACAAGATAAATGTTTTTTTTATAACAAATACGTATAGATTCCCAGTAGCTTTACCATGATTCATTTAACTGCCATGTTCTGAACGATGAGACTTGAAGACATCTTTTTATACTAAACGAACAAATAAAAGGTAGTTTAGCGCATTTACACACCACATTATATTCCAATACAAAACAGGTCTATGGTCGTCTATTGAAAATTATATGGAAGGCTATCACTCCCTATTTTATTGGTTCCCAGTCTTTAGACTTAGGGCCACTAAAATTTTCTATAGACGGTTAAAGACAATTTATTGGTTCCCAGTCTTTAGGTTTGTGGCCATAGAATTTTCTATAGGCGGGTAAAGAAAATATATTGGTTCCCAGTCTTTAGACACAGGGCCATAGATTTTTCTATAGCTGGCTGTAGCTGTCTTTATGGATTTCTATGGCCTACCATAGAGGGCCATAGAAATCCATAAAGACAGCTACAGCCAGCTATAGAAAAATCTATGGCCCTGGGTCTAAAGACTGGGAACCAATAAATTTTCTTTACCCGCCTATAGAAAATTCTATGGCCACAAACCTAAAGACTGGGAACCAATAAATTGTCTTTAACCGTCTATAAAAAAATTTTATGGCCCTAAGTCTAAAGACTGGGTACCAATAAAATTTCTTTAGACGCCTATAGAAAATTACATGGCCTTATGTCTAAAGACAGCGAACCAATAAATGTTCTTTACCCGCCTATAGAAAATTTTTTGGCCCCGAGTTTAAAGACTGGAAACTAATAAATTGTCTTTACTCGTCTATAGAAAAATTTATGGCCCCGAGTCTAAAGACTAAGAACCAATAAATTTTCTTTCCACGCCTATAGCAAATCACTACCAGCGCTTACTGTTTTAGTAAAAACACTCCAGGTTAGAAAATAAAATCAATACTAAGTTTCTGTAATGCCGGTGACAAACCATGACCGAAGATATGTTCTCTGATGTTGCAACGAGTCGTGAAAACCAGTAAAATTGTTTGCTTGAAAAATCCACTAAAATACTTGTGCAACAATTAAAATTAATTATTACCCCCCAAAAGTGAAAATAAATTACACTGGCGCCGAACACAGCAATCAAGCAATAGCTTGATTACAATCTTCAGCAGCAGTGTACTGCCTGTCATCACTGCATTGTCAACGTGATTCATCAAACTTATTAAAAAGATAATTAATAAATTTTAGTTAATTAGCCTAATGATCTACATTTGCTTTTTCCAGGGTGTTTAATTAAGAGATGGGGGCTATTCCAAGAGACAATTCAAATAATGTAATAAGTACGAGTGATATTCGCTCAGCCTCTCCGTGTTTTTGCGACAAATGATGGGTCACCGGGAAAGTCGGATTCAAAAATTAGACTGCAATATATACAGCTAGTGCGAATGTAGCATATGAAGAGAGGGGTTAGGTGTCGCGGCGGTGTTGTGTGGGGCAGTGCTCTGCGTGTGCTCTGTGTATTTTGTGTGTTCAGACATGTACGTATTATCTACCATGTAGCGTTCACAAGTCGAAGTAAATTTTTTTTAGTTTGCTGGCTAAATAGAGTTATAGGGTAAGCCATAGAGAAGTCTTTAGCCAACCATTAGACAAGCTAAAGAGCGCTATGGCTGGACAGCGATAGGGCCATAGACAACGCTAAAGAGGCCCTTAAAGGCGGCCATAAAAAATGCCAAAGACAGCCATAGAAAATTCTTGAGCTAATTGGGCCAAATAGCTAAAGCCGACCATACAAAGAATTTTCTATAGCCGACCATAGAACATTTTTGTATGGGTTACACCCTTTTCAAAAGTTGGTCGGGCAACATTGGCGGCCCCATTGCTTGATCGCGAAGCGCGTGATTAGATCCGAGTCCTCGCCGAACGCTGACGTCAGCACTCGTGTCCAATACGTACTCAGAGTACGCGAGGAAGCAATGGGCAATGGCTGACGGGTGTTCGGCGCGGACGTTTGAAAGAGGGTCTACTACCACCAATCATTTCTTCGATACAAGAGCCGTCCAAGCGCACATTTACAAGCATGAAACTGTAAACAAAGGTTAAAACAAGCATTTGACGTTAATCTACAAATAATAAGCGAGTTTCAGTGGACCGCATTTGTTCGCACCATTCTGCTCTACGGAGTGGGCGCAAACATACAGGACCGTGACCACGCGACGCACTTTCCTGCTATATGGAGAAAGAGAATTTTCCTGCTATTAGTCAGCGGGAATATTTCCCTGCTTATATGTAAAGGGCAAAGTGGTCCTTCGCGTAAGGCTCCACATACCGTCATGCAAAGCGCTTACTCTGCTGCATTTAGAGGAGAAATTCGTTCGATGTATTTAACGAAACAGTTGTGAAATCCGGTGACGATATGACGGCAGGTGACGTTACATGATCTTACGACTCGCAGTGCCACGCGACACTCTTTCACGCAACGTCAGAAACTGTCGCTGCGAAATTTAACGGGAAGCGTTTTAATTGTAGCGTCACGCGACAATGTCATCATTACGCCCATTTATGTCAAAGTATAGGGTGACCGCAATGACGAGGCTCCATCTGACAATGGGCTGTAAAAATCAGCACCTGCCCGTAGCAATCTAAATTTTTCGTCAAAGGTGTGTTTCACATGTCGGTTTTATCCTGTAAAGTTACAAAAAATTAGCTTTCTGTTTCGAGCAAAACAAATTGAATGAAGTTGTTTTTTTCTGGCACATCAGCCAAAAAACAACATCGACAACCACATAGTGCAGCGTTGTGAGACAAAAAGAAGAAATCTAGGGCCAGAATGGTTTGCCGAATGTCAACGAGCGGACGGCGACGCAAACGACCGTGTCGAGTGGTGGGGAGCGTTTGGCGCACGTATTGATAGATGGCGTCGGGAGCAGCGTCAGAAGGTCTAGTCTACCAGCGAAAGAAAGCAGATGACACGAAGACGAAATCCGTCGACAGCAAGAGCCTCGTCGTTATGCAACCACGTTTTTTGTTGTTAAGTTGTATTTCACATTTTGTTTTTATATTATGAATTTATTTTCAAGCCAAAGGTTCATAACGTAAAGCATCGTGTTCATTTTAACCAACCACGGTCGTAACGAGCAGTCTTGATAACGAAGTAGCGTCAGCAATCAATACGTGAGCCTCACGCATCCCGCCACTCGAGTCGGTCGTCAACGTCGCCGTCTTGCCGTTGACCCTCGCGAGTTTTTTAACCCTATTTCTTACAGAAAGCATGCTACTTTTTAAAATTTTAGAGGATAGAATCGACCCGTGAAATAAAGCATTGACGAAAAGTGATTACTGTTTGCAGGTGCTATTTTTTACGGATCATTTTAGATCGAGCCTGGTTATTTGAGTTACCCTATACTTTGACGTACCTAAGCATAAGGATGACGTTGTCATGTGACGCCACACGTTACGTTTGGCGTTACGTAAAATAGAGTTACGTGACACTGCGAGTCGCATGCTCATGTGATGTCCTCTGTCGTTATAGTGTCACGAATTTTCACAATTGTTTTGTTAAATATAGCGAACAACTTTCACATCTAAATGTCGCAGATTAAAGCTCCACGTTACATTACGTGGAGCTTTGCGTGAAGGAACAATTTACCCGCTAAATTTAGTTGGGAAATATTTCCGCTGTCTGTAGCAGTACAATTTCCAGGCTTCATTTAGCAGGAAAACCTTGCGCGGTTACGGTCTCCCGTGACACCATGATTTTTCCTACAAATAATTGCGGGACGTGTGTTCAGCTACCGTTCGCATGCCACCCTGTACACCCGACAGAACCTCGTCAATAAAGACTTTCACCAAAAATTGAAACCTCAAAATAGCGTTCCCAAACATCCTCTTCACTTGACGCTTTAATCAAGGGTACTTCACGAAGCCCTTCTGAGGCTGTGCTCCCGGAAAAAGCTAAACTACGTGCGGTAAAAAAAAAAAACATCCATTGAATAAAAGACACTTGCACATAATTCACGCGTGGGTCGTCTTCTTTTTACGCGGGAGCAGCACGCAGACTCGCAATGTGCCTCAATTCAAATCCGAAGTTGCGCAGCCCCCGAAAATTCGATGATCTTTTCGTTCAGGTTAAATTTAGAACTTCACCAAAAAAAAACAAAAAAAAGAAAGAAAGAAGGAAAGAGGAATTTTTTTTAGCTCCAAACTTTTGGCGGAGAATGGAACCGACCACCGAGGAAGTCGAGATTTTGTGAGCCGCAATCTTGTTGCAGTTTCGTATGAAGCAGATCTTGGGGAATGCGGCCGTAGTGGGTGAAACGCGTCCGCCACGCAGCTTTCGGTAGACGTTGACGTGTTGAGTATACAGGCTCTGTGCAGGAACTTTGAAAAAATAAAACAAAACCGATTCCAGCAATCTGTAAAGGGAGCTGTAACGCACTTTACCCGCTAGAGTTGTTGCATTTCCGTTGCGCCTCTGCCATATTTGTTACGTAATTATGTTATATACTTTAGTTACATACTTAAGTTACACTCTCAGAAAAAAATGGCTATATTCTTACACCCCTTTTCCCATATACGAAACAACAAAACTTGAATTCGACGTACAGCGCGCTGACGTCCAACCGACGTTCCCAGCTCTCGTGAGCGGCTTGATAGCCTAGTGGGAAAACTTAGACAACAACTGAAGTACGTATTATTGACTTCAAAAAAGGTAATCGGGGTTTTCTTGGCATTACTGCAAAACCTCAGTGTTTTCTTTCTGCAGCTTTTGATACGTACTTTAGCTGCTTAAGGAGGAATATCTCACCATTATCGAACACCTCGTAAAAGTTGAGGCCGTCTGTTTGATGTCACCCCGCTGAATGTCGAACTGAAGTTTTTGGGGTGTAAGAATATACCTTTTTTTCTGAGAGTGTAACAGACTTCAGTTGCATACCCCAGCTACATTTTTCTGGGCTTCTTTCATTAAATCGTAGCTCTATGCCTATTTTACGGAAGATGGCTCCTGGAGCGGCTGAAATTGGCCACACCGCGTGGCATATTACATCAAGAACCGAAACAAGAACTAACACCAACTGTACGAGGCAAGATCACGGTCAAAAATATTCCAAGGAACATGAACTCGCAAAGAAACTCCGAGAGAAGAAGAGTTCGTGCACAGACCATACCCAGGATATGGAGCAAGAAGCCCGGGACCCTGTACGCCAACGCGGCCATCCTACCAAGAAGAAACACCGCCACCCTGGCCGTGGCCGATTATCGTGGCAACGTGGTAAGAAAGGCGTCGGTCTACACGGCCCTCAAAGAACACGCAGAAGAAGCCGGAATTGCTCTGGCTGCCACAGGTATGGACCAAACAAGACAACATCATTATAATCACACACTCGCAGCGGGCGTGCCACAACTTTGCTAAAAGTGAAATACGCACACAGTTTGCGCGAATCCTCTCCAAGGCACAGTTTACGAGCATGAAGATCGTTCAGGCACCAGGTCGCGCGGGTGTCGAGAAAAACGAGGTGGCCAACGCCGCAGCCCGATTCTTTCATTCAAACCGGGACTGGTCCGCACCTCAACAACACTCCTCTGACCCCAGCATGAAATACAACGAGTACTTGAAGACCACCGGGGAATCCAGGATGACTCTTTCAGTGCCACCTTCGAAGTTCACCAATGAGGTGCAGCACCTCTATGGAAGACTGCATACAGGAACCATGAAGACGCCTATGAAGCTCCATCAATCGTACCCCCAACTTCATCGTTCACCAACTTGTTCCTTTTGCGGGTGGAAATGGGGGGCCGGTAGGACTTGATGTGGGTGTGCAAGCACATTAGAGGCTTGGATCCGATTCCGTACCCGACGAGAGACAGCTGGATCGCGGCCCTCCGCTGGAGCGATCAGGGAAGCCAGCACTGGTTAGTACGGAGAGCGATGGTGGTGCAAGCCGTGATTGGAGCCCCAGTCTAGGGGCACCCAGCCAGAGCTAATTCCTCGATCACGATCGCCTATCTCTTTCTAGTCCTCCTCCCCCTATTTCATTCTTTTCATAAAATAAAATATGTTTTCAACAACAAGAACTATGCCTATTCTGTAGATAAAAATCTAAAAGAGAGTTCAAATGTCTTTAAAGGTTGTAAAATGCCATATCATGTAAGCAGAAGCTTCATCTAGGTGGTCTTACGGAAATGGTGTTGTCTCTCTACAAGATACCGACGGCAATCGGCTGATCATTGCCTATGCATCGCGCTCCCTCATTGAGACGGAGCAACGCTAGGCTAAAATAGAAAAAGAAGCACTCGGGATCACATTGGCCTGTGATCACTTCCGCATGTGTACATCTTTGGACTGAAGTTTCACATTGAGACATACCACAAACCGCTGGTTCCCTCAATGACAACAAAGATACTGGATGAGCGGAGCCCCCGACTCCAGCGATTCCGAATGCGACTGGTCTCGTACGAACACACCACAGGACATCATGCCTGGAAAAACGATGTAGAGAGCCGACGTGCTGTCACGCAACCCATTACCCGGCACAGCCTTTTGTACAAGAGAACTCGACGCCATAAAATACGAGCTCCTCACGCTGGAACATCTTCCAGCTTCACAAGAAATACTGGACCGCGTCAAAAACGTGATACAGACAGACTTGGTAACGAAGTGGGTAATTAAATTTTAATAATTAAATAATTAATGCACTCGTTCATTATATTTGCACCGACATGTTGAAAAATAGATGCTGGAGGCGTGCACAAAAAGCTGACAGTTGTCGGCTTGACGAGGTCCAGGCCACCCACTTCATTGTCAGACAGCAGAAAGAAAAAAAAACAAAGCACACAAAAAACACAGCGATAATCAGATACATTTAGAAAAATTACTATAATTTTTGTCAAAATAAAAATTAGCGCGCTCTCCGGACACGGCCGTATAAAATGACGCTTCCTGAAGAAGTACGCCACTTCTACGAAGTTGCCGGCGAACCAGCGATAATGGTAGGCCTGTTGTCCTAGGGCAATCGACTCGTTAAACCGGAAGCCCTATACTTTCAAAATCCTGGAGAAGCTTCACACAGGTTACCAGGGTGTGTCTAAATGCCGCAACAGAGCACGAGAATCAGTCTGGTGGTCAGGCATAGACCTCCTCCATGTACAGCTTCGTCCGTAGGTGCCCCGTTTGTCAAGACCGCTGGAAACCCAGTAAACCTCCGCTTTTGATGCCTCTACTGCCACACAACCCATTTAACGTCGTGGGCATGAATGTTTTTGTCCATGAAAGTAGTAACTACTTGGTTGCTGCCGATTACTATTCAAGGTTCTCTGAGCTGGAACCTCTCATGACAACAACCAAGGACGTTATCGCCGTCCTCGACCCAATGTTTGCACGACTTAAAGTGCCGAGAAATCTCCGAACAGATAACAAACCGCGATTCGCGTCATGTAAATTCGCAGTGTTCCTGCAGGAATGGGGAGCGACCCATTCAACGTCAAGTCCGAACTACCCTCACAGCAACGGGGAAGACACAGGGACAGTCAAAAAAGCCTAACAACTCCTCAAAAAATAAACAAGTCACCCACACAAAAAAATGAGAGTAGAGTGCAGCTATTTATTTAAAAAATAACCTACGGCATCAGATTAGAGATGGACTACCCAGTATAAATAAAAACATAAAAAGCTTATTTATAAAGATTCAAAACACCATTGTTCCTGCCTTGTACAGGCCGGCTTCAGGCAAAGCACTGGAGTCGTCATCTATGGAAAACGTATCTTGCGTTCCTGAATCTAGATCTTTATTTGTAATTCTCGGTTATATAAATATAGACACTTTTCAGATGAGCTCCACTCGAGAGAATTCCGAGACGTCATTCACCAGTACGCATGTCGTAATGTAATAACGATGCCTAGCAAGGGAACATGCGATACCTCAACACGAATTGAAAAATGCCTTACAAACAAAGAACCTTAGTACAGCTGGTGCCATATTGTATAACATAAATGACAATTTCCAAATTTCAACTTTGGATTCTTTTTAACGAAAAAAGTACACTAAATCATAAAGGTTTCGGCAGCGGAAAATAAACGAAGATGCGTTAAGGACTTTTGGCTTCCTGATATAGCAAGGAAACTGAGACGTTTATAAAGAACACGACACAATGCATGCCTATAAAAGCATTCTGATTACTTTTAAACGCTGCTATGGTGAATATTTTCCCACATGTGAAACTAAAGCAAAGCAGAAAATATTAGAAAATTGTAAATGACTTCTGATCTTTAAAAAAAAAATTAAAAAGTAAGACCGCAAGTATTAAGCGTATATACAGCATCGTGATCCGTGTTTATTGTCTGTGTTCAAATAAATTTAGAAACAAGTTGAATTTCGATCTCATACGAGCAAAGGAGCAAAGTGTGAGTATTATCAAAATTGATTTTTGCCTACTACAATGTCCATATAAAATTAGTGGACACAGCTAAAGATTTACTGAATAGAAACCAACCGCTGAGTAATGTGAAGAAACTAATCATCGATAGTGCAGGTGCGTCAGGAAAAAAACTCGCCGACCGAACAAATCGGGATTTTATTACCATTGGCACGATCATGAAAACAAGTATAATCACAGATGACTCTCATAAATAAAAAAATTAATCAGAGTTTATCATGCTCATTCCAGCGACTCGTCTTGTAATTGATAAACGTTTGAATGGTTTCATAAACAACGTAGCCGCTGGCGAAGAGGAAATAAAAGTTTTACCGAATAATTATACCAGCTGCATAAAAAGTCCTGTATTAACCTATATAATATATAAGATGCTGATCTGTGGCAATTTCCCCGAACAACTTAATACAGCAAAAGTAAAACTGCTGTACAAGTTCGGAGGATAAACGTAATTAATAACTATTGGCCAATATCACTGCTACCAATATTTTTTTATTATATGTGAGCGTGGTATTAAAATGGGCTAAATGTATTTTTTTTAAACAAGCTTAACACCATACTTTAGGTTTTATTTGGATTCCAGAAACACAGGTCTGCGGAATCGGCACTTACTGAAATGAAAGATAAGCTAATTGAATATATTGAAATCAAATCAGTCACACTTGGTTTGTTTTTGGATCTACAAAATGTATTTGATACTATAATGCAGGATATTTTACTTGAAAAGCGAAAACTATGAAGCACGTGGGGTAGTAATGAT
>JAZHYW010028512.1:0-28882 GCA_037355805.1 Ixodes ricinus | reverse complement strand
TCATGAACTAGAAAAAAAGGGTCGAGAAAGTCCAGAGAAAGGCGATTTCTCGCGGATTTCGCTGACGCCATCAGGTGCTCTTAAATTAAACTAGAAAACAGTCTTTCTTTGCGTCATTTCAGCTGCCGACCTATGCCATATATCCCCGTTTTGTGACGGACGAATCTTTTTATGAACCTAAGTTTACACGTTTAACCTAGGGCTCCGCTTCTTTAAAGCTAAACGTTCAAGATAAGGCACTCAAAGACTGCCATAACAACAACAAATCGACGGAATGCTTCTCACCAGGCTCTACAACTTTTGCAATGGTGAGTTACCGCACAAAATATTATTGAAATGTTGTGTAATTAATTTGTGTTAACTAATCAGTTTGGCGCATCGCAAAATATATCTTAACTTGCTTAATGAAACCGTGAGCAATACTGCGCTGGTTCTACTCAAGTAGCTTGCAGATCTTTTTTTATTTCTAGGAGCAAATTAGTTGATAGACATACACATGTTACTTTCATGAGGCTGAACCCACTCTATTTGTTGTGCTTCTACAATTTAATCCTGAAGGTTCAAAAACTAGAGCATGAAACACCGAAAGAAAGATGCCGCCACCCCTCCTCCTCCCGTTTCCGTACCTTTCTTCTTCGACCTTAAGAAAGAAAGAAACTTCTAACTTGCTGAAATAAACAGGTAAACATGTATCGTTATCCGTCTTCTGAAAAGAGTAGGAATTTAATCATTGACTTCAACACTCCATCACTGACTATGACCCAAGAAAACAACTTGAGACAAGACACATATATCCCGGCTGAGTGTACATGTCTCAAGAAAGAGGGAACGATGGCTCATTTTTTCCCAGTCCCAGTGGTATCATTTTTCAGAGGCTATCGTTCACAGATCACAGACGTGTGACTTGAAATTGTCTTTAAGTCAGTCGCCTGGAGATATGAGATGGAAAAAAAGTGGACAACCAGAACCTTAGTGTATGGTGGTTGCCAAAGTCAGGGGTTCAGTGTTGCCCCATGACGGAGGGTAAGAGGAGAGGGGGGGGGGGGGCGTCGAAACTAGGCCAAGCGTCGGAAGCAGATCGAACAAATCCGGGGATCTCGAGATTCCAGGGAAGACGAATGACACTGGGGGATTCAGCAACCGTTTGGAAGGGCGATGGTAGCGCTTCCAACACCGGGAAGTCGTTGGCCTCTTTTCGGCAAACTGATTTTCCTTAACCTGCCCCAGTTGCCTCAACGGAAGGCCCTGGGATACTTTTCGGTTGGGCCAACTATGGTTTATTTTTCGCACTGAATTCTGTTGACCCATAGGGGTGTGCGAAGGCGGGTTGAATCGAATGGTGCGATGTCATTCGTACCCTTTACAGAGCGCTTTACAAAGCTAGTAAAATCTGTTTAGGAAAGGTTTAAAGATAGGGATGTTATGCGCTACTATTTAATTTGGAGCAGTACGCACACCCTTAATATTAAGGATTACGATAGCGAAAGAAAAATGTTACATTAGTTTCCTTTTACTCTACGGCTGTCTAAAGTGGTATCTATTTGGTCTTTGATCGAAGTTAGGTATTTAACTGAAGAGGCCCATGCAATATTTAATTAATTTATTTTCATTAACGATATTACAAATACGTTTCTAGCTTTTACAAAAGCCAGAGAATGTGAAGAAAAATATTCACGCGGAAAATGTTCACTTTGCCAAACCTGATTTTTGGTTTGCACAAACTTTAATGGAAGCTCACTCGGTGTCTTCTTATCGAATTCTACAAATTACAAAAAAAAAAAAAAGTTTTAGTAGACTGTTTTGATGACTCCGATAACGACACTCATAGTCCGCCGCCGCCTTAGCGCATGCATCGCATATTGATCTGCTATTGCTAACGGGGGTATCGGATGTGCGAAAAAGATATACTAAAGCTCCCTGATAACGATCGCTACACTTTGAACACATATATTCTGGTATTGTCATTGCGCAGTTTTGAATTACTCGAGCCGCCTTGCGAGGATCAATATAATATTTTTCATCGCCCTTTTTTATATTAGCGTGATAAAGATGTGTTTTGAAGAAATTTGTGTAAGGTGTGGACGAGATGTTTAACGAGTCAGAGATTATATCCTTTGCTTCTCCAAGCGTCTAAGTGCAAGCGATGCCACAATTTGATGGGGCCAATCCGCCGCGTGCCGAAAGCGTGAAGTTACGGCCTTTGTACCACTTGGATTTTCGTGCAATTAGCCCCTGCCAAACTATTCCAATTAATGCACCGTGTCCATTGTTGATTCGATCTTTGGCGCTCTTCTCGGCTGATGCCACAATTTAATTAGCAGCCGAGCTTGGAACTAACCACGCCCTTCAATTATTTATTTTTCAGAGAATATAACTTTATTGTACTTCGGAAAAATTCAATCAATGTAAAAGAGCCTTCTCATAAACAAAAGCTCGTTTTACATTTTTAATTAACAATTAGATTTAACAAAACTTTATTATCTTTCTCCAGAAGAAAAAAATGGAAGAGAAAGTTCCGTGTGCTGCGAGATAGCACGTACGTACTTGTAGGTGGTTCTCAGATATGGTCAGAAGTATTTGGTTTCTCATTTCGCTACCTTCGTTTGTGGGTTTCTTCTATTACGTGAAGTATATTTCTTTGCAAGATATGTTTTTGTTTTGTTTTTGAGAATAAGGGTAAAATTGGCCTACTTCCCTGTTTAGAAATCGTATATGTATAAGTAGTTCTGTGTAATAAACGCGTATGATCAAATATTATCATATAGGAGATAGAAAAGGACACAATAAGAACACGTAAAACAATATTTGAATATATAAGTATTATAAGATACTTCTTAGTAGTTCCTTATAACATATTGTATACTCACGTATGGACCTGATATGATATTGTATGGCCGTATTTCATCAGATGGGTTTATTGGACCAGCAAAGGTTTTATACATATACGTTTTTTTCGCTTGGGTGTCACAGGAATGTCAATAAACAACCTATACTATCGTGAGTTCCTAGGGTGGTATTGGTCTGTAAGTTCAAGCTGAACCTTCACAAATATGTACAACTATCCTAGTGAAAAAGCCATTTGTATGAGAACTTTCTTGCGTCCAATAAGCACACATGAACCATACAAGATACTGTAAACTACTAAATTCTCGCTGGGACGCAATTTCGCGAATTTCGCGAATCGCCTACAATTGCGAAATATACGTCCCGGGACCATTCGGGCAATATGTGAACGCTACGGAAGCTACATCGTTCGCGAAAATTAGAACCCGCAAATAATTTCAATTTTTCAGCTTTGGCCCGATCGTGAAATTTGAGCCCGCGAAAATTAAGTCATTTACACATACAAAATATAAACCAACCACACAGAAATATATAATAACTACATAAGATATATAAGAACATATAGGAACCATATGAGAAAGATGAAACTTCTCACCAGTTTCTTATATCGTTAGTTATATGTTCCTATATATCTTTTAAAGCTCTTATAAAGTTCTTATATACTTCTCATATGGTTCTTATATGTTCTTATTTATCTTGTATGATTCATATGTGTTTATTGGACGCAACAATTTCTCATACGAATGAGAATTTTCAATAGGGTAGCTCAACTAAAGCCTGTATTGCCATGTATTGGACACCTTTCTTCACGCCGATGGCTCAGAATGTTCAAAAGCTAAGAGGAAACGTTGTTGCTAGCCTTGAAAATTGTGAGTTGGATTCAGTGGTAAAAATGACCGTCTAAGTAACACAACGTGGGAATGCTTCGCTGCCTACGTCCTTGTCGAGAGATTACAATGAGCATCTTCCAAAACGTATTTGTGAGCAATGCTAATGGAACGTGGCAACATTTCCTAAATGTTTTTTTTTTTCCGGCGAGGTTTTGGCTTGGTTTCAAGCCAGCACACAAAACATCAATCGGTCTCTTGGAGCTTTGCCCAGGTCCGCAAATGTGAACGGGCTTCGTCACTTTATTGAAAAGGTGCAGCCGTAGAACACAACGTAGAAAGAAAACGAAAAGAACACTGCTCCTCAACGGCCACCAGCCGTAGTCGCCCCCTGAAGAAGAGAGGCCGAATTGTCCTCGAAACGCAGGGTCGCTATTGAAGGGCTTGAGTTGGTGTTTTGAACTTTTGCAGTAATTACTCATCTTTTTTAATTTGAAAAAAATGACGGTGTTTTTCATTCACGAGAAGAGTGATATTTTATATATCTGGTTTGCTCAATGGGAACCTAGCTTGCAGGCCGCTGGTGACGGGTTCCAAAGATTAAAAACGGTCATAACACAAAAAACAACATTAAATAAAAATTGAAATAGCTTAAATGAGATAAAAAGCGATTTCTAAAGCAACCCGAGGCTCAGGAATACAAGTTGACCAAAAGGAAACAAAAGAAGAAAATAACAAAATTTAATAAGAGAATATTAGAGAAAGTGAGGAGAAAAGACGACAGAGAGACGATAAGAGAATGTAAGAACACAAGTTGGAACGCCTATAACAGCTCACTTACGCCATTACCAATTCTGTTCGAATACCCAAAGGCCCATGCAGCGACATTCAACGATCTGTCAGTAAGTGACGAGACCTTTTACTGATTCACTTTATAAGCGATGTTGTTGCTTAGAATCAAGATCAACAATTACTGGTCCTAGCTCACGGGATAGGATGGAGAAAGAGAATCTGCGCCTGTAGATTTTAGCTGTGGTAAGTCAGAAATGTAACGTTGAATTGAACAGATTGCACCATGTTAATTTGACGTTTTTCCTTTCTTATATTTTACAGCGAACGCAGACTCCACCAAAATAAAAAGATATATTCCAAATGTTTCGTAATTTTGGGCCGGACTTTTTAAAATTTTGAAATAAAAGTTAGATGTAAAATATGATCTAATAACACTTTTATATGCTGCCGAACGCGGTGTAGCGAAGCACTATGGATGCGGTCACAATACGTCGCTGTATGTCGGCTTTCCTCAGTTTCTAGAACGTTGGGTAGAGATCCAGAAGATCAGCTATATCGAATTTAGTTTTGTATCTAGTGAATTGACAGGAAAAATAAACTAAAAACAAATAATAATCTACGTGAGGTATGTAAAATTGGCGAGGAGTGAAATACGTCATCTAAAATCTTCAGCCACTCTTAAAATGCAATCCCATCTTTGCTTCCCTCTCGGTAAAATATGAATCTTCGAGTAGACTCAATCACCTGATCTTGAAATGTTATTTACGGGTGGTGAACACAAAGTGGAGTGCTCGCCAACAAATATATGTGGAGGCTTTGAAGCCTTAGAAAGGCTGGGTGAATTTCGTCTGAGGTTAATGAACACCACCTGATTAAACTGTCTTCCATCAAGGAGGCTCATGTAATGAAACTTTTTTTTGTTTCCTTGCAATATCTTCCAATTGGTAAATGCCGCTGAACGATACAAATTGTTCTCATCCTCACTCCCTTATTATCACTTAGCCTGGGAATGCCTGCACTCAAAAAATTTTGGTTTATTAACTATGTGGCGGTTTATAGAAATAACGTGAATATTATTAGAGCAGTAAATCAACTAGTGGAGGTAGGTTTATGTAGCATAAAAGATAAAATCATATTGTGTAATAAAATTACTCTTATGCATTTGCGTTGAAAGCCGTGTCACTAGCTGAAGCAACATAAACTCTACCCGGAAGTGTCGGGAAAAGTCGCAGCGATCTTTACGCAAAGAATTCTTTGACGTATGGAACGCTATCTATAAAGCGACTGTTTAAATTTACTTAGAGGACATCAAAATATGTTTCGGGTGAAAAAAGAGCCACATATCAGAAACAACAATTGTTAGGGCACGCAGTCTGGCCAGGTATTGAATACGGGAGGTGCGACAGCGTTCGGGCAATACCCGGCTTAGCTGGCATCGAAAACGAGCAGCGTCAGCCTTCGGCTCGGTGAGTAGTTGAGTCCAATCCACAGGACTTGTGCACACAAATAAAAAAATGTCGACTTTTAGTGTAGCTTTATAATGTTTTGCAAAGGGTTTATTCCCAGTGGTTTCTCTATTCACTGTGATGTTTTGAGTAACATGCTATCAGACGTTATTTCAAGAAAATGAACGGACTTTCCAATATAGTTTATGATAATAACCGTCCTGCCAGGTTTCGCAGTGTTTCTGCGCGTACTGTAGGGCCCGCTAAATTTAGCGTAGACATTTCGACGCAATACATAGAGGGACGATTTCTACTCTAAATTTGGCGGGAATCAGGGTTTTGAGATTGTGACGTCAAAGCGTCACTTGAGGTCATATTATGATGTCACAATTTCCCGCTATATGGCGGAAGAATTTCTCCCATACATTTAGCGGGGAATATCTAAGCTTAATTTAGCGGAAAATAAAAACAGAAATATAATATCTCGAGAATCGAACAGAGGCAAGCTTAGACAAACCTTGGCTGCTTAATTACTGTCTTTTTTTTCCTCCTTAGAACTGTTTATTTTGTCAGGCATTCGAAAATCGAGTGATGAGAAATAATTAAAACCAAATTATGCCTCCTCACCTAGCAAGCAAACACGGTACTGAAAAAAGATCGATTAACTAAAGATATTTGTACTTTTGTAAAAAAAAAACAAAAATTATATTTTATTTTATAAAGTTTATTTTTTCTGTATTCTTATTGTACTTTGTATTTTGGCGTGCATCCCCGCCTCAACCCTGTCTTTCGCCGAAGTGTGGATACTATAGGTTCGTTTCAAAAACTACGGCTGTGCTAAAAAACAGAGTATACTTTTGAATGTATTCCAAAAAAGTAAGAAAACTTTGTTTGGTGTATTACCTCTTACCAAGAAGTGAATCACAAAACAATCTCTTTTTTCTATTTTCATTTTTCGCTAATAGGGATGACACCCACTTCAACACTATCCACTAAGCATGTGCCGGCTTTGGCTTTTCTGTTGTTTCGCCACTTACACCGAAGTATAAGAAGTGACTTCAAGCATTACCCAGTAAAGATCGTGGAAAACGGCAAAAATCAAGGGCAAGGGCACAGAAAATGCGGAGTCCAGTTCGAAAGCGCACATTGGTTCGAAGTGATAATACATATACAAAATAATAAAACGTCTGCAATGAATTCTTCATTACGGTCATTTGCCGGTTTGCTGAGCGCACCGGTCCACGTAAACCGCACACAACAAGACCTCCTCAAATCTCCGTAGAATGATCGCTTCTCATCATAGCGATTCCTCGAACTTATGGAAATTCTCATTTTTTTATACACCTTCTATGACATGCAGTTTATCTTTCCTTTTTTTGGGATAGATAATGGAGCTTTCATTTTAACGGAACTAATCTTACTATTCTCTCAACTTTGTTCTCACACTCGTCAGTAGCAAAAAGCAATACATCTCTGTTAAATAAGCATTCATATTTTATCGTATTGTTTTGTTCTTACATTCGGTTGCATTTATTGACATTGATCACATTGACATCCCATTTAACAAGAATTGCCACAAACGACAAGTTTCCAAAAGCGATGATATTATTTTTACGGCTCTTTGAATTCAAGATAAACACCTAGTGTTGATATGTGTAGTCCAAAAATATCGAAAGTTTTTGTTGGCACCTGTCAGTATTTCTAAGCAAAAAGAATGCTTCGACGTCAAATCAAAATCTTTCTTATTTCGCCACTAGCTCTTTTAACCTGAAATTGAATGACCACGCACCCGTATGAGGTGACTTTCAGCTCAAAATCATCTTAATTTGTGTTTGTTTATTCAGATGAATAACATATGTCGGGTTGTCTCGGGGCATTTAGGAAGATATGCTCTACAACTATTCCACCAAGCATCGAAGGCGAGAAATTAGGTAAGCAAAACACCGCCGCTATAGTGCCGGCTGCATTTATTACGTAATGAAATCTTCATTGTACTGTCACAACGTTCTAATCTCAACGTACGAACGAGAATCACAATAATCTGCAGTTTCAACCTAAATGTTATGGTAGCTTTTTTCTGGGAACTGATTTCTGAGTACACATCACCCGCCACAATCCCAGTCATGAACAGAAATTTTAGCTTTCAAAAAGACGAAACGTAATTCTGACAAAAAAAAATATACATATATATTTTTTTTATCTCAACTTTACTTTCTGAGAAATTTGATAGAAGCCGGACCTCTGAAAAGCTGGAAAGCACGTTGAAGACATTGACCCTACCACTATTTATAACTCATAAAAGTTCCACGTTAGCTCAAAAAAAAAACAACAACAACAAAGAACTAAAACTAATAGCGGCGACGTTCTAAACGACGTTCTCAATGTTGGTCAAAGTCTTTTCCCTCAAATTCTTGTTATTAATCGACGCCATGTTACGATAATCAAAGAAGACATCCAGCGTGGGCAGCATTTAGCGATCCGTTTACTTCCCGCCAGAGTAGTGGGTATCGTTCCTCCCAGAAGAGCATTTTGCTCTTGTATCTTTCCGGGGTATTTTGTCCGGAGGCGTCAAGAAACCCTCGTTCGATGCTTGTACACGCTATTTAGTCAACGAGAAAAGATCTGGCCGTTAGCCAAGACGAGTCAAATCAACGTGAACTAAGCGCAGTCCTAACCCAAGCCCCTTTGAAATCCCGCTGCCGACTCTACAAGGTAGTAGCATAACTTTGCAAGTCTTCGTAACGTAGGGTCCCCCAGCGAGCCAATGACAACGTTGCGCGTGAGGCACGTTACAGCGACAACTGGGGATGAACCGGCGTCGGTGCGGTGTCACGTGTTTTTCTTCCCTCCTCTTATTGGTGTTCTGAATCGTATATTTTCGGCTCTTTGCCAAGCAATGTTGAAGCGGGGTGTACAGGAATTCCCGGAAGTGGAAGGCCGAGATGTGCTTTTACTCGGGTCGTTTACGCGATCAATATCATACTGCCTTTCAGATTACGATAGACTCAGCCAATTGAGCGCTGAGAGTGTAACACGTGACCGAGTGACCCATACGTCGCTGCGCTTCCGCTCAAGTGCCACGTGACACCCACACTGCATCGGATTGACCTAGGTGGTTCGCAGCGTCCTACGTGGCTCATCGTATGCGGAAACGGTCTTATAGATTATGCTTTGGAAAGACGCCAAAAGACTGTGGAAAACCATTTTGAACTTACGTGCTAATCGTTTCCGCATTGCCTATGCAGGTTCCCTTGATTTTCATTACAATGTTAGTTAAGAGTATTTGTTTAGAGCTCATATCAATATTAAACATAGTACGGAAAATAATCAACCTTACTTATCTACAAATGATGCTCACATATTGTTTTCTCCTCAGTCAAATGAGATGAGTTTTAAGGCATTCTTTTATGAATCGCCCTGTGCTCGTTCTTTTTTTTTAATTTCCGTTGATTCTGGTAAAATTACCGGCACGCTCTAATGCGTGGAAACTAACGCGAATTCGTTCTATTTATTTACATTTTATTACCAGGTATTTCTTTAAGACAACATTTGTCTGACTACCAATGTCTACAACCTATTTTGTTTCATTCGTTATTTTGGAAATATGCCTGTTAATAGAATTATCTTTGCCTGCCAGCCCTGAAAATTTCAAGACAGCCAGTTGAACACATTTTGGCCAACCATGTAGTTAATCAGGCTAATGTCACAAAACATTAAATGGGCGTTTGAAGTACCGTAAATGTATGAATAAAAACGTGCGGATACATGGGAGCCTGACGCGGGACATGCTGTCTTTTTCTTTCGCTTAATAATTTGGTTCCTCATATTGATTTACAAAGTACGTACATCGCCCTATGCGCGTTATCGTATTTTGTTTTTTGAAATAATCTATGATAGGTGAGAAAAATAGGTTGCTGTCGTCAATCGACACAATCTCTTGCTGAAAGGGCGGTCCACTCAGTCGCGGTTTTAACAACGAATGAAATTGGCAATACTGTCAGTTCTATAACTGGGTAGCAGTAACCTTTTTAAAATTTTCGCAACGTAAAGAGATGTTGAATGGCCGCAAGAAGGAAGTCGGCTTTATCAATTCCTGATTTTGTTATGAAATACACGACTGGAAGAAGTTTAATCGTTAGTTTTTCTTCTACATTCGAGCGTTTTCCATCCCAGCACAACTTTCATTTTTGTAGCACTAGCATAAGGATCATAGCTATTTAAGTTGCAAAGCGTGCTGCCTGATTCTTAATATTTTCAATGCTTGTTTATATAAAGGTCGGGATATGGGTCTTACATAACGCACTCGAAATCTAGGATCGTTCTTACTGAAGAAAAGTAGTTTCATTCAATGTGGCGTGACGCGGAGATATAGTTCTCGCAGGATAAAATAGAACATTGCTATTAGCTTGTACGATTGTTTGTTCTTGATGACTGTTTCGTTTGGGGGAATCTAAATAGTAAATAGCACTTCTAAGTAGTCGTACTCAGATACAGCACTTACGAGAGTATCGTTGATTAGGTAGCTTTGGAAGACGTGTGTCTGACCTTACGAGAAACGTATATGACTACATTTATTCAGATTTAAGCTAATTTTACCCTGCCCGCACCAAGTGGATACAAACGTTTAGGTCAGTTTGCAATATCGAAATGCCGCTGTGACGAGTTTATCTCCTTGTATTATTCGCAGTAAACAGCGAATAGTTTAATATAAGACTATATTTGACGGTGGTAAAATTTATTGTATATAAGAAAAAATAAATGTCCATAAGACACTAGTTTGTGACACTCCCGAATTTACCAGAGTTGGTGCAGGTGTACTACTCTCTAGAACAACATGTTGTTTTAAGACCATCTCAATAATTTCGTATCAAGTTCAGAACGTTGCAATTCATGTTCAGAATATCAATTTGTGTAGCAATATGAGCTGATGTGGAACCGTGTCGAAAGATTTGCGAAAATCTTAGAACATCCAGTTAACATATTTTCTGTTAAATACAAGATCTAGATATCTGATGAGATAATTCTAGCAACTGCTGTATTGCAAGAATACCGACTACGAAAAACCGTGCGGTGAGAAGAAAATAAATGTTTCGAATCCAAGGAGGAGTAAAAGTTACCATAAATAATGTGTTCAAACTGTTTGAACGATATTGATACTAATCAAATGGGCAATAGTATTTCAACATAGCCTTTAGATCCGGATTAAAAAAATAGGTGTGAGATTTTCCAACTTCTAAATTCATTGTAACCATCCCTGCCTTCAAAGATTCACTGAATATAACAAAAATATACCGCGATACAGATTCGCTACACTTTAAGAAAGATAACGGGAGAAACACTATCGGTCCAACAGCCTTGGTAGCATACATTTCAGAATTTCGTTCATGTCTTCAACAACTTCAGAATTCCGTTCATGTGAATTGTAATTTGTAGGGTATTACGTTCTGCCCAGCAAATTACGCAACTGGAGCTGCTGTGTGCGAAGACGTCTTTAAAAAATATTGACTTAAAATACTTGTTAAAGCATTCAACTTTCGCATTATCAAGCACGTCAGCACCATCATTAACCAACAACGCTCAATTCTCTTCTAAACGTAAATGTTCGCAACAAATGATTACTCTGAGAAATGTCTAGAATAAATCTGTTTCGCAAAGCGTTCGAGAGTCAAATCATTGGTATTTGTGTTGTTCGCCAACAGAAAGAAAGAGAGTGGTTACCGCTCCCCAATTCGTCATGTAAGATGGGTGTCAAATAGGCGTGCCACATTTCCTTTGCGATAAAAAATACCAGTTAAGGATGTTACAAAATCATGGTTATTATGAGGCGGACCGAATGAGAGTTGTGCCTGTCTTAACTACTCCAGTGAACATACTCTATTTCATTGACTTTTGTTAGTAATTCGTTATCTTGCAAATACGTTTGATCAAAAGGATTTGCTATTTTATCCTAATTACGTTTTTAAGTATATTGTACTCATTATGACAACTACACTTTTCAATATTCGAAAAAAAATTGTGACAACGAGTACTTTGCAGGAATAGTAATCGGCGTGCCCCAGCGCAATGTTAAACCGGGTGCAAACTTGTTGCGGAAGCGAGGGAGCCCTGAAGAGGAAACAAGCCCCGACCAAGGATGCAGATTCAAGATGAAAACAAAATAATATATGGAGGGAAATGAGGATGTGACACCAGAGAAAGATACGAGGTTTCTTGCTTTACATTTTTATGTTTGACCCCTCTAGGGTAGGAGCAGAGATATCCCGACCCTTTCATGAGGACAGATAGCAATGGGGAAGGAAACAAGCTACAAGCCGGATAAGCGCTCAAAATGAAACAGCGTGGTCCCAAAGTTGCACTCGTTCATCATCAAGCTCCCAGCTTAGTATAGCAAAACAAAAAAACAGAGAAATTACAACCACGAGAAACATTCCAGTGCACTACGTGTTCCCGTGCGCCGTATCTTTTAAAGTTTAGTCGTCATCAAATGCAGCGTTTGGGTACCCTGGTTGACGCAGGCACTGCAAGCTCCCATATACGTGAGCCGTACTTACTATTCAGTCATTTTTGCGGATATAAAATTTAACGTGGACTCGGTGTATAACAAATACGGCGCTCAGGAAAACGATGCGTGTAAGGTGCGCATTGTAAAGCCACCATATGGCATTTGCATACATGTGAGTGTAGGTTGGGTGACCTCTTCAATGCTCATTTGTCTTCAAAACACTATTTCGTAGCATGCGCCAGTGATGCAAGCTCTTCGTAGTGGGCCTGCAAGGAATAACACTGGGATTTTGATGTTTGCTTCTGTTGCTCGTGAATAAAGCATTTCAGTGTCACAGAAGTCGATGCAAATTACGCAAAGCGGAAGTATCTTGGAAAGTAGTTGAATTATTTCTTTCTAAATATTTGTACTCTAAACGAGATATTTTGCGGGGAAAGTATGTTGAGTAGTGGTCAAAATACTTTATGAGGTGGGTATTTAATAGCTTTTCTTAAGTAGTTTTTGTCGAATATCTTGTCCGTCAATGAACCAAATAGATGACGCTCAATGATTGGTACGCTGGATGTGTATGCGTTGTGAAGCTTAAACACTCGGGAACCTCTGGGAGTATTCACAATGGTCGCCGACACCTTGAAGACACTCAACACATTCTTGACTACCCTAGTAGCACACCATGGTACAAATTGTACTCCTCCCACCCAAAAAAAGAAACAAAAAGCTTTCGCAATGTGTATGTTGCGAGAATTACTACTTGAAGTTGAAGTCATTTTCATTTGGTCCACCGCAGCCGATACTATGGTCCGATAAAACAAAATAAAGCGGCACCAAAAGTGAATCGTCACCGTGCTTGTCCTCTCTCCGGGTATTCTATCACCGGCAAAATCAATCACGCAAAAAGTACAAAATGCAAAATGAACGCGGCGCCTTCACAATGCATGATTGGTTTAGTCGGTTCTAACACTACGCACAAAGGTGATATGAGCGCCGTGACCTTTGCTGAATGATTGACTTCGACAGGTCATGAAGGTCTGCTGTGGTCGCGTTGAACCTGATACAGAGTATTAGAGCGACACCGGAGAATATGATACTGTGTTGGAGTGGTCGTCTTAGAAAAAGAAGCGCATTTTGGGGAATTTCTCCTAACTTGATATGTGTCTCGTGGTGAAAAGATTGCGCTATTTGAGTTTCGGGGAAAGATGACTGGAAGTTAAAAATAACTTAACGTTTCTTTTTTTTAGTTTAGTTTTTATTTAAACAAAACAAGAACAAAAATGACAGGGCGTAGCGACTCGCTGGCATTTTTGTTACCGCTACGTAGCCAACGAGTTTGCGACAGAAGAATGTGTCGCGAAGCGAAAACCGCGAGTATATCAAGCCGAGCCCTGCGTTACCTAAGATGTCGTTATGTATAAGAGCCTCGCTACCTTATTATAAAACAAAATATGGCAAATTGCTTGGCAAATATTCTGGATACCTGAAACGCTGTTGCATGACACACGCTTAGAGATACTCTGAGTTTCCAGACACAAGACGCCTGCGTTCACGGCGCTCTTCACCGGATAATGTAACGCGTAAAATGTGTACGCTTCATAGTTATTCAGAGAATGATGCGATACCACTGCTAATCGGGCTCATAAACCTGGCAATCTTCCAGAGCATTCCATACTCCTGAGCTGCTCTCCATCTGTGCGCACAGACGGTCTGGGTGCTCCTCGCCTGCCTCACACCTTCTACCCCTCTGATCACATGACCTCTTTTTCAACCAATCAGCGTCGAGCACTTCACTCCTCCTGCCCACCCGGTAATGATGATAATCAATGTGGGGCCTCGTGATGAAGCTTTCATCCAGCATTCACTTTTATCTGGGCTTCACTACATGCTGAACACCTAGCCAAAAAAACGTTTTACGTTAACGCGTGTTACAGGGTGTCAAGTTGCTATCCCCCGGATGCAGAGTGAATGCCCCGCGAAGCTTTGCAGCCAAATGACACCTCAACTCCTGGCAATGTGTCGTGACATGCTGGAAAGATGCTCGCTTAATAATCTTTATGCGGACAGCAAGTCGTCTGCTTCTTGCGCAGGAGTTGCGGGGACGTCAGAACGATGCCGAGTTCCTGATTGGCTTTGATTGAAAGGATAGCAGGTGGACCTCAATGCTAGATGCTTTGCAGGTCTGCTCACTATTTGTTTTTTAGTCAGAAAATAATTGCTCTGCGTTTTGACATCATGGCAGCCCTTGTGCAAGAATCAAACGAACTTGCGCTCCTCATAGTCTGGGTTTGATTCCCGTCAGGTGCAAACACTTTTTTTACTGTTAGGGCCTTTCCCAGCCCCTATTCCTTGAAGAGTTACCCTTGTACTAGGCTACGCCTTTATCCACGTTTTATGAAATGCCGAACACCTAGCCAAACAGGTGTCACGTTAGAGACGAGTGGACGCTTTTTCCAGTGTTGTTTAATGACCGACTCGCCGTTTTCAAAATATCAGTTATTCGAAGGCTACTGTACAGCCCTCACGATGCAGAATGCATACATACGTTTCTAAAAATAAACATAGATGACAAACGCAGACAAGAAACCGGTGTGAAATGAAAGTTATTCACTGAGAAACACGATAGTTGAAATTATGTAAACAATACGATCTTCTATAGCCACAACCGTAAATAGGCCGAGCCACCTGAAACAAACGCCTTGACAGGTACAGTTCGCACAGTAGAGTAGGAAATGCATCACCTAGAATATCGATACCGCAAGAGCACCGCCCAAAGGAGTTGCTTTTACTTTGAATCCTGCTTAAAAAAGAAAGCTGAAAAGGTTATTTGAAAAAAAACGAGCTAAAAGTGAACTTTAGAGTATTTTTATCCCGTGAATCTAAATATGTATTTATTTATCTATTGAAATACCATAAAGGTTTTTCTGAGAAGGACAATACATAATGTGGGTATAAGTTCATTATATCATTAAACACACAAAAATAATCAAATAAAAACTTGCACAGCAGTGCAAACATACAAAAATTGTAAATCAAGCAACAAAAAAAATTTTGCACAGCAGTGCAAACATACAAAAAATCGTAAGACAATACCCAAATGGCTGCTGATAAATGAACGAAAACTATCAGGGTTAGTCTCGGTGACGATGCGCTTTGTTAGATCATTCCGCCACACAGCTGTTTCGGGGAAGAAGGAATACAAAAAAGAAGTGCGACAGGGGAAACGGTCAATCTTGCATGAGTGATTAAGACGAGGTATAATGAAATGCGACTGTGTTAGGGTGCCTTGGCTGAGAAATGGTGCATAGTAAATGCGATGAAAAAGGCATAAGCAAGAAAGCTTGTGCCTTAAGGCCAGTTCTGGAAGGACGGCTTTCTGTTTTAATAAGGTGACGCTGTAATGTCGAGTCCAGCGGCCCACGCAACAGGGCTAACACTATCTTTTGTCGTCAGGAGCTGATTGACAAGTGGATCCGCGAACGCTTGACACCTGCGAGCGGAGGCGGCCCAACCACTGCGACCCTGCCAGCAAGCGTGACTTACCGGATATGGGAGCCACAGTCAGCATCCACGGATTTCCACGGGTTCCCTGCAACGACACCTGCTGACGATTCGTGGGCACAAAAGCAGCTGCCGATCGAGAAAACGGCGCAGTCCAGCGGCCCACGCAACAGGGCTAACACTGTCTTTTGCCGTCAGGTATGTTGACCCGGAGAGGCACGAGTATGCTTATCTCTATATAACCGCTGGACTGCACAACTAGAGCAAACTGTTTTACTTTCTGTTTATTCCTTATTGTATCTCTATGCATCTTTGTTGTTCTTAACCCACACCTGTTCCTAAATGAAAATCTAAAAATGGATACGCGCGCAGTACTTAACTGCCATAGATGAGTTAAGGAAGGAACTAAAGTCAGAAATCGCCGACCTAAAGGAGAGCACCGATTTTTGCTCCCAATCAGTTGATGAGTTTAAGGTCGCCATCGGAGAGTTAAAAAGAATCAAGGCACAGTTAGGCCAGCTAAATACCGCAAATCAGCAACTACTCGGCGAGAACAAGGAACTGAGGAGCAACCTAGAGGAATTGATGAACCGAATCGCTGAACTGGAGCAGTACAGCAGACTAAAGAACTTGGAAATAAAAGGTATCCTCTCAGCCCAAACGAACATGTTCGTGATGTGGTGAAAACGGGTGTCTGAAGCACTGTCGGTTCTTCTAGAGCTGCCAGACGTGGACACCTGTCACATGGTGCCCACTAAAAAACCCGGCCAGCAGCATATCGTAGTGCAGTTCACCAGACGCCAAAAAAGAGATGCAGTGTTCTATGCTAGCTAAAAAGACACGATTAACTTCCACGATGATCGATATTCCCGGTCAACCGTCTCCAATATTTGTAAACGAACATCTCACTATGTTGAACAAGATGCTCTTGAGTGAAGCGATCAAGGCAAAAAAGAACAAGAACTGAAAATTTGTATGGACAAAGAATGGAAAGGTGTACGCTAGAAAAGCAGATAACTCTAGGATTATAGATATAAAAACTGTATCCGACATTGCAAAAATTACTTAGGACGCCATGGCAGACGTAGATTTTAACTTTCCTGAACCAGAAGTGCCCTGTGGCTATTACAACACAGACACCTTTAACAAACTTGACATTGTTGATAAAATTGGCATTTCCACTTTTCATATGAATGCAAGAAGCTTGCAAAAAAAAAAAGACGATATCGAGATATTTTTGACGCCCCTAAGAATTCAGTTCGATGTTCTAATGTTTACAGAAACATGGTACTCAGCCAAAGCATTACCAGTGCTATTCCCCAACTATACATGCCTACATATCGATCGAGATAACAAGCCCTGCGGCGGTGTTGCTATCTATCACAAGTCAGCGCTACAAATGACCGAAATTCATAAATGCTCTGTATCGACTGCTGACATTGAGTGTCTTGCTGCGCGACACCGTGACACATGCTTCGTAGTGATATATCGCCCCCCCCCCCCCCCCCAACCGGAAAGTTTGCAAAATTCTGTTCCAGTCTTGAAAGCATGCTCACATATCTTCTGCATCAAAACACCAAAATAATTATAATGGGAGACATCAATATTGATTTACTCTCTCACAATAGCAATCAACGTCAACTTAACAATATAATAGAGTCCTATGGGTGCAAGAACTTGATAATTGTTCCAACAAGAGTAATGTTACAGAGCAGCACGCTTATTGATGTTTGCATTACAAATATTAACCAATCGCACGCTGTTCCTGGAGTATTCCTTGCCGATATGAGCGATCATTTCCCCTTATTTTGCATTCTATCGCATTTTGGAAATAGTCAAAATTTACCTCAACCAAGAACCAAATTTTTTCAAAAGATCAATTAACATAGCATAGAGGCCTTTCAGAGAATGGTCTCCGATACTAATTGGGACAGTGTGATGACTAGTCGCGATGTTGATGAATCCTATTTCGCTTTCTTGACAGCTCTTAAGAAGTGCTATGACGCAGCTTTTCCTCTACAACAATTTAAAACACGGCGATATAAGCGTAGAAAACCATGGATATCGAGAGAATTGTGTACAACGCATCAACAAGAAAAACAGACTGTTCGAAAAGTTCCAAAAATCTAGAGATAACTGCGTACTACTAGAATATAAGCAATTTAGAAATGCACTGAACCGTGACATAAAAAAGGCAAAATCACATTACCACGTTAGCAAGTTTAATGACATTCAATATCATCCTAAGCGTACCTGGAACGCTTTAAACTCCATCATCAAGCCCAATTCTAACCATACGCCACTTATTGAACTGCAGATTGGGTCAGGCGTTGTCAGTGGACGTGACATGGCGGATGCGATCAATGATTATTTTATAAACGTTGGTGCATATAATCGCCTGAATGCCACGTCATCAAGCATTTTCACACGAGCCCACCTAGAACATACTATTATGCTCAATCCTGTCACTTCTTTTGAGGTTGAGGCTGTCATAAAATCACTAAAAATAAAAGCGCTTGCGGGGATGATAACATAAAAGCCAAACCGATCAAATACGTATCTAAGATTATAAGTGAGCCCTTGCAACATATTTTGAATCTTATATTTGAAACAGGCAGTTTCCAACATGCCTTAAAAACTGCGAGAGTAACTGTCATTCATAAAAATGGCGATAAAAAGGATATTAACTAATTATCGTCCCATCTCCGTGCTTTCCGTACTGTCAAAGGTTTTTGAAAAATTAATAAACAGTCTAATTCAAGCTTTCCTAATAAAATTCTCAGTTCTATCTACAGCTCAGTACGGATTTCAAAAGGGCAAATCAACAGAAGATGCCTTGTTACATATAAAAGATAAAATTTTAAATAACATTGAAAATAAACTTCTTACTCTTGGAATATACTTAGATTTTCGAAAGGCATTTGACAGTATCAATCATGACATCTTACTACAAAAACTTCCCGCTACGGCATTAGGGTAAAGCATTGGATTTAATAAAGAGTTTCCTACAAAATCGCGAGCAGTTCGTACACATCAATGACATCCATTCTGGTCGTAAGACCGTTAAATATGGGGTCCCTCTGGGATCAGTATTAGGACCTCTGCTTTTTATAATCTATTTAGACGACATTGTAAACATCGCAGTTTCTCCAAACTTAGTCATGCATGCTGATGATACTAGTCTCTTTTTTTCTGGTACCTCCGTAGATGAAATAGAACAAGAATCTAATAACTACCTACGAGATTTAAACAGGTGGCTCGACATAAATAAAATGCAATTAAATGCTGCAAAAACAAAGTATATGTTATTTACGCCACAAAATAAAAAAAATCAATAAACTGCCATGTTTGACAATAAACAACTGCATTATAGACCGTATAACTGATTGCAAGTTCCTAGGCGTATGGTTTAGTGACAAACTATCCTGGACAACACAAACTGAGCATATAAAAAGTGACCTCTCTAGAACAATAGGAATAATTTATAAGACAAAAGACCTATTACCGACATGGTTGAAGGTACAAATATACTACGCCCTCTTTTGTCAAAAACTTCACTACTGTTTACTAGTTTGGGGCACCACGGTTAAAACAAACTATAATGGACTTATGAGTTTACAAAAACGTATGTTAAGAATAATGGCCAACTCGTATCACGGTAGTGAAGCCGAGAGCTTATTTGACACATTAAATATCCTTCCACTTTCTAAGACTTTACCATTATAAGCTTGGGCAGCTTATTCATAAATACGGTGTAAGCGGCTTTGACCTACATTCCTGCAAAGTTGTCTGAATATAATTTAAGGGCAAAGAGGACGTACAGACTACCATCAATTAGGACTAACTACGGAAAAAAAATGATAAATTTTCAGGTTCCCCAGCTTCTAAATGAAGTCGGCAATACTTTCATAATTACTGCAAACAAAACTACATTTTGAAAAAATCTACGCTCCTTTCTGATTGTCAATCAGTTGATAATTCTATATATACGTTGTAATACATTTTAATGTATTTTAACTAGCATTTTTGTGCATCCTCTTTTATTACAAATCTTTATACCTTGTGGTCACGTTTATTTTTAGATTTTATTGTGTGGACAATGCCAGATTGCTATTTTTAGGTGTGCCTAGAATTTATGATTGTGTATAATCTACATAGGTTCTTCTACTTTTATTATTTTTTACCGAAGTGTTTTTTATTTTTATTTATTTATTTGTTTTGCTTGATGTTTCATATTATTTTTAATGTTTGTTTTTTACGACAATGTTTACATAAACAACATCATGAGTGGTAGTATTCCTTCTTTACAATTTTATCTTATGTGTGCATCCATTATCTCTTGCGTGTATGTGTGTGTGTATCAATTTTATCTTGTGTCCGTATTTTTTTTCTTGTCGAAGTTTAGCCCTTAGTGCCGTTACAGTTGAACCCCCCCCCCCCCCCCCCGTTGCACCTGGGTGCCCAGTCAGGCGACACGATCGCCTTTTGCGCCAAGGTACCATTTCAAGAGTATGTACCCCTTGAAAGAAAAATAAACTGATTAATTGATTGATTGATTGATTGATTGAATACCCAGAAAAATAAAAAGCGCGATATGGTTTTGAAAGGCTTGTATTTAAGTGATAAAATATGCTTGGTGAGGATCCCAGATGCGCAATGCGTACTCAAGTGTCGGCCGAATTAATGAAAGGTAAGCGGTTTTTTCAAGTGAGGAGGAACACCACGAATGTATGTTCTTTATGTAGCCCAAAGAACGACTGCACAATGGTAACAGGGACCGAATATGGACCTACCAGTAGAGATGCGAGTCGAGCGTGAACACCTAAGTATTTATAAGGGGAAAAAACTCAACAACGTTAGAATGAATAAAATGGTTGCGAGAAAAACCGCATTTTCTGACAAACAAGATGAGTTTGCATTTAGAAGGGTTAAGCTTCATGAGCCATATCGAACACCACAATGGTAGGTTAGTGAGGACATGTTATAATTGAATGCTTTCTTCTTCGTTGGAAATCTGTGCGTATACAACGCAGTCCCCTGCCAAAATACGGATGCAGGAGAGACTACATCAAGGCAAGTCATTAATATAAATTAAAATAAGCAAAGGTCGGGGGCAGAGCCTTGAGGTACACCTGAAGACAAAGGAATTGAATTTGTATTATTAGAGTTTACAACCGTGTAATGACTTCGATCAGAATGTCAGTCTATGATCCACAGGATGATGTTGCTATCTAATTTTAGATGGGTACGTTTTTGCAACAGACGCTTATATGGAACTGTCACGAATGATAGTTGATGAGGCGGTTACAACTGAAGAAACTAAACGTTTAATGGGGCGAACTTGTGCCCAAAACAAAAAGGGAATAGAAGAAAACAGCAGAGCGTCGATGTCGGCGAAACCGCAGGATCGAGCGCTGGGACGACGGTGACTCAGGCTTGCCATGGCGGAGCGCCTTGTCGCACGCGTGGGCTTACTGGAACTTTCGGCGTGGAAGGTTCGGTGCGTAGAACATTCTAACATCGAATTAGCAAGACGGTTCTCGAATTTACCAAAACATCACATTTCAGCGTCAACAAAAATGTCTAGACGCGGCCAGGAACCGAACCCTGGCCTCCTGCGTGAAGGCAATCGCGATAATCCGTTAGGCCGCGGGCGCGCTGTCATGCTGTCGGTCAGCTGGGCTCGCGGCAATATTGGACCTGGTCGAACGCTTTGGCAAAAAACAAACAAGCAAACTAATACATAGAACCGAAATCGATACAGTGATAGATAACATCAGATGAATCCTCGAATGACCTTCGAATCCCCGGCTCGATTATTAAAAATTATTTGATTTTTCCTCTTAAACCGAATCACGTTCGAATGCTAATATAACTTCAAAATCGTTTGAGGCTATAATTGTAATGAATATGGGCCGATAGTTTAAGGGGGAGCTGCGTTCACGTAATTTAAATAGCGGGATTATTTACACGCCTTCCAGTCACTAGGAACACAATCATAAAGCAAAGACTGTGTAAAAATTGCGGTGAATATGAAAGTGAAAATTATTTTAGTATTATATTGAAGAGATACTTCAACGAAATTTGAAATATTCCCGTCGTGTTCAAAAATAGGTTGAATATGATCCACAATATCCGTAAATGACAATCGCCCGTTTGTATTTTGATCCCTGGTGGCTGTATTTTTCGTTATAAACGGCACACTCTGGCAAGCGCTCGGAGAAGGCCCAGCGCAATCGTGACGTAAATCGTCTCAAACGAGCAAAGCTACGGCGAGGCTGACGTCGAGAGGATGGCCTAGTCGGTCCAGCCACCGAAGCGGCTGCTTTGGTACGAATTTTGAGTGTTGGGTTAATCTTCTATAATCTTGTAGGGGGACAATAGCGACTTCTGCGACACACAAAAGGATTCTCGGAAAGAGGAGTTCCTCCTTCCCCCTTCTCTCGTCGTGGCCGGAGGCGAGACGATTTCCGTCACTAGCTCTCAAGGTTCCTAGACGAGCATTACAAACGAGGCGTTAGCGACATCCAGGTGCTCTTTGCTAATCGTTTAATCTCGTTTTAAAATTCCTTTTCGAGACTTCTTTTAACAAGATATTGGTATGTTCCATGTGATACTGCTCTTTTGGACACATATAGACCAAAAAATGAGCGCCGAAATTTCGTTGTAGTATCCCTTTAAAACCTTCGAAATAACGTCGTCTTCACCCCTCGAAGAGGAAACCTTCAAATTATCAATTAGTTTTGCACAACACGAAATGAATGAATCGTTACACTTCCCATTTGATTGCATGTTCAAAAAACGTATGCAGAATAGGCAGGGCCGTATACTCACATGAAAGTACGGCAGGAAAAGCAGAGTTCAAAACCCGGACACTTTCGAGGTCAGTTAGTAAATTTCCCTGTACACATCGCGACACTCTTAGCACGAACACGAAATCGGCGCATTTTCGCATTTTACTTCTAAATCGTATTAGCGAGCACTAAACTTTATCGCTTCCATTATAGAACTAAATGAAGCACTTTACGTAGCGATAATAACTTGGATGACATCTCTTCGTTTCAAAGAGGAAAACTGGAAAAACCGGTGATCGCTTGTTCGCGCTAACAGTGTCGCATTCTAATACATCAAAAATATTTAATGCACCAGCTGATTTATAATTTATTAATCTCGAAAAATATTTGGGGTGTGTACGCAACATATTGAGGAGAGTTATTTGAAGTAAGAATCTCTAGATATAGCAGCTTTTTATTTATATTCTGCTTCGCACCTCAAGATATGTCCTGCCAGTCGGAGGGACTTTTACAGTATCTGGCACGCCTGAATAGACTTATTTTTGTTCTTATTTCCTAGGTGCCCCAGATTTGCGCCACCCGGTCGCCCAAGGCGCCCCGGGCCACGGGAGATACATTTGACGTCCTAATGAAAATAACAGGAATATGCTTATCAATCAGATCTTTAACTTTATTTTTTATATAGCTTCCAGTTTTGCTCAACTGTGCGGCTTTCAAAGATATGCAGAAAACCTCTTCATAAAAAGTGATACGCTGTTTATTGTATCGTAGTTACCCCGGCCATAGCTTCTAATGGGTTTACGATTTGTTTCCTTTCTTGTTACTGGCAGAATGATTTGCAATAGAGGACAATGTCTTCATATAACCCTGGAAGGATAGTAATCGGATGAAATAAGTCGGGATATGTAGTAAAGATAAGGTCAAGAATTTTTTTGAGGTCGAAGTAGGGAGTGTGTTGGTAGTGTTACAAGTTGCGAGAGGTTGAAGAGGAGGCAAGCCTCGATGAAACTTTCCCACTCAGCAATGTTACCCGTAGAAGAAGGGTGACTTTGAGACCAATCTAGAGAAGGATAATTAAAATCACCCAATATTGTGAAGAAGCAGCCAGGCAAACTTAATGAAAAATCACAAAATGTATGATGAAAAGCTGCAACAAATCACAATTATACAATCAGGAGGCCTGCAACAGACCCCAAACACAACAGTAGTATATTTGTTTAAAAAAAAAACAAAAAACATGCACTTTCTAAACACGTTAAACGCAAATACGTGTACAAACTATACTCTTTCCTGACAGCCAACATGACCCACGCCAGCCCTGCATTATTGTCTGTACTAACGAAATACACCGAAATATGACACGCCCTCAAAAATAATCGAGTCATCCTCTTCATCATTTAACCAGGTTTTCGTGAGAGCAACGATATATCAGCAGAGCAAGATTAAATCAAAATGAGATGTCGTCTCGCTTTGATAACACACTCCGAAGGTTTGTATGCAAAACATTTAGGAAATTTATTTCAGCAGGATACGAGGTAGACGCGGGTACATCATGATTACAACACGACGTATTGCCATGCAGGGGAACTGGGAAAAAGAGTTTGCGAAAACGAGTAGTTGACATGTCATTCATTTACATCGGTGGTGTTTACTAGGAGGACTGCAGATTAAAGGGCAGTGTCCCAGACATATGCTGTGTCCTTCACGGAACGTTTGTCAAAATGCAAGTGTACTTTGTCTCCAGCCTTCTCTACAGTTTTAGAAGAATGAAGCAGATTTCTACGCTTGTCCCTAACTGCCTCCGGGTAGTCGTTGCTAAAACTAAATACAATACCTTTTAGTTTAAATCCGTTTGAAAGAACCCTTCCCATTTCTTTTTTCACTTGAGAATTTGGCTATTATTGAACTCGGCTCATCATTTGATAAACGGCCTGGTTGGTGTGCTCTGGACGATGCTTTCCACTTTGCATCAAGCTTCGATTCACACAGTTTCATGATCAACTTCTCGGAATCCAGCAAGATTTCACGTTTGCTTGTTTCTTTTATTCTAAAAAAAGATCAAATTATTCCTACGTGACCGATTTTCTAATCCATCGACATTCGATTGAAGGTGAAGACAAAAGAATATCCCGGTGCACCTCGCTCTTAAACAGGACAGAGTTCGAACTTGTGGTAGCCACTTGGTTATTCTCTAATAGGGATACTCGCTCTTCCAAAGATTTTATCTTTGCTTCAGTCTGTTTTTGATTCACTTATAGTTTCTTAATGATGCTCAGCATTGTTTTTTGACCAGTTTCTTTTTTTTTACAAAAACAAGAACTGACGCGAGTCATGCTCTTCCTGGAGTTTCGACATAGGTGCCGGATGGGATTCAATATCACCAGCCAAAAGGAGCATCGAACTCAGCCACAGCGACTCGAGAATCGACAACAGCGCTCTGCCGAGGTTAGCGTACAAATGATGAGTTCAGTAGGCAATTTTAATCGAAGGGCACGACACTGTAAAAAGAAGGTTATTAGAACGAAAACGTATTGCATCCTTTAGGTAGCTAACCTAGAGCACAAAGCCATGTGTGACTAAGAGCATACCGTCCGTGTCGTGTCCCCCTCGTTTTCCACGAGGTGTAACTAAACGCGAGAACACGCGAAACACCTCAGACCAGTCGTTACGTGATGAGTTTATTTTTCGACAGCTAAGCGCGGGTCGCTCGTGCGGGCAGCGCGTTTGTGACGTCTTTTTTTACTTTTTTTTGTGAAAATCACAAGAGTGCGTGCGAGTCGCTTTGATAGGCACTCAAGATATGCCAGAGAGGAGATTTCGAAAACTCCTTTTATGATGTGACGTGATTTATGCACCAAACTAAAAATAATCCTCGATAGTCGTGATCCAGGCCGTCTTTATTCAAATCTAAACCGCTGTTAGCAGAATCAATTTACGTATCGTGTGACATATGAGCCTGTCGCAAGTTCATTTTTCTCTATCATCTCCTCGTAACAACCATCTCGTGTCGGGTCGCCGATCCGACGCAAGTGTTTCATCAAGCAATCGGACAGAACCGGCCTGAAGAGTGAAAAATATAAAAATTAAAGATAAATATAAAAAAAGAAGATTTAATCCTAATTTATTTTCGGCGCGGTCATATTTTGCACGAGGTCTTTGTCACATCATTTCAATCAAGCTCTTCTTTTCCCCGAGGTGTGCGTCGACAGGGAAGAGGTGTTTGATCCCGCTTTGTTTGCTGTTCATCGACCTTTTAATTGCTATCTTGGTACGGTCTTAGGCAACAACCTCTTTCGGGTCAAACATCGCCAACATTACGAGACATTCGCCACTTGCGCCGTCTCTCCGAATTTTTTTTTTTTGTAAAACTCTGTAGAAAACTGTAATTTATCCGACTGCATTAAACGGTATAACAGTGGAATAATTATAGACAAAAACATTGAAATAATAAATAATTGATTCTTGCACAAAAACGTTTTTATTCAAATGCCCCGACATACTCGTTTGGATTGCGGGCTATAGACAACTTTGAAAAAACCTGAATTCGAGTAATAACGGCACTTGTAAAACCTTAATGTAAACTGTAATATTAGTGGGGACTCTGCAATAACGGGGAACGAATTAAACATTGCAATAACTAAAATTATAAAAACGTAATGAATGTGACTTGTAATTTCTTTACGTTTCTTTTTACTTTGCCGTTTCCATTCGTGCATAGTAGAGCCGATAGAGGTTAAGGTATCGCAGAATGCTGCACGCGCGACTCGCAGGATTCCTATTGCTTGCAGGTTTGCTCGCTGCTTGTAGCCGATGCGTCAAGGTGCATACCAATCTTCCACGTGACATCTGTCAGAGACCAGACTGAACGAATTGCAGCACAGTAAAGCGATGCTGTAAAACCATCCGTCGCTAAATTCCGTCGTTTCTCTGGTTACTTCTTAGGAAACCTTAGTTCAGTCAACACATTACTTACGGAAAACTATTCTTTCCACCAGCCTTTTAATCTCCTGTTTTGCTAATGTGAGCTTTGTTCATGCATAGGAGGGTGGCTGTGTGCATAGCACCTAATCCATTTTAGGGACGTAATAGAGTACTGAACTACTTTCTGCGACAGTTTAATATGAATCTATGCATTCTAAGCCTCTTGAAAATCCAAGCGTTATATTTATACTTGTCATATTTATTAATAAATATCGGTGTCAAAAATGTATTATCTTGGAACTATCGCAGACACCACAAGACGCCGTCGCGCGATGAAGGATAGGGCTTTGCCATTCATCGCCCGACAGCTCTTTCTGGTGTTTGCGATAGTTCCGAGGTAATCGATCTTTGATGCCGCGAGAATGCATAAAACATAATCTAGTTGTTGACCTTATATGTTGGAAGTTCAAAACAAGATAAATGTTTTTTTTTATAACAAATACGTATAGATTCCCAGTAGCTTTACCATGATTCATTTAACTGCCATGTTCTGAACGATGAGACTTGAAGACATCTTTTTATACTAAACGAACAAATAAAAGGTAGTTTAGCGCATTTACACACCACATTATATTCCAATACAAAACAGGTCTATGGTCGTCTGATTGAAAATTATATGGAAGGCTATCACTCCTATTTTATTGGTTCCCAGTCTTTAGACTTAGGGCCACTAAAATTTTCTATAGACGGTTAAAGACAATTTATTGGTTCCCAGTCTTTAGGTTTGTGGCCATAGAATTTTCTATAGGCGGGTAAAGAAAATATATTGGTTCCCAGTCTTTAGACACAGGGCCATAGATTTTTCTATAGCTGGCTGTAGCTGTCTTTATGGATTTCTATGGCCTACCATAGAGGGCCATAGAAATCCATAAAGACAGCTACAGCCAGCTATAGAAAAATCTATGGCCCTGGGTCTAAAGACTGGGAACCAATAAATTTTCTTTACCCGCCTATAGAAAATTCTATGGCCACAAACCTAAAGACTGGGAACCAATAAATTGTCTTTAACCAGTCTATAAAAAATTTTATGGCCCTAAGTCTAAAGACTGGTACCAATAAAATTTCTTTAGGCGCCTATAGAAAATTACATGGCCTTATGTCTAAAGACAGCGAACCAATAAATGTTCTTTACCCGCCTATAGAAAATTTTTTGGCCCCGAGTTTAAAGACTGGAAACTAATAAATTGTCTTTACTCGTCTATAGAAAAATTTATGGCCCCGGAGTCTAAAGACTAAGAACCAATAAATTTTCTTTCCACGCCTATAGCAAATCACTACCAGCGCTTACTGTTTTAGTAAAAACTACTCCAGGTTAGAAAATAAAATCAATACCAAGTTTCTGTAATGCCGGTGACAAACCATGACCGAAGATATGTTCTCTGATGTTGCAACGAGTCGTGAAAACCAGTAAAATTGTTTGCTTGAAAAATCCACTAAAATACTTGTGCAACAATTAAAATTAATTATTACCCCCAAAAGTGAAAATAAATTACACTGGCGCCGAACACAGCAATCAAGCAATAGCTTGATTACAATCTTCAGCAGCAGTGTACTGCCTGTCATCACTGCATTGTCAACGTGATTCATCAAACTTATTAAAAAGATAATTAATAAATTTTAGTTAATTAGCCTAATGATCTACATTTGCTTTTTCCAGGGTGTTTAATTAAGAGATGGGGGCTATTCCAAGAGACAATTCAAATAATGTAATAAGTACGAGTGATATTCGCTCAGCCTCTCCGTGTTTTTGCGACAAATGATGGGTCACCGGGAAAGTCGGATTCAAAAATTAGACTGCAATATATACAGCTAGTGCGAATGTAGCATATGAAGAGAGGGGTTAGGTGTCGCGGCGGTGTTGTGTGGGGTAGTGCTCTGCGTGTGCTCTGTGTATTTTGTGTGTTCAGACATGTACGTATTATCTACCATGTAGCGTTCACAAGTCGAAGTAAATTTTTTTTTAGTTTGCTGGCTAAATAGAGTTATAGGGTAAGCCATAGAGAAAGTCTTTAGCCAACCATTAGACAAGCTAAAGAGCGCTATGGCTGGACAGCGATAGGGCCATAGACAACGCTAAAGAGGCCACTTAAAGGCGGCCATAAAAAATGCTAAAGACAGCCATAGAAAATTCTTGAGCTAATTGGGCCAAATAGCTAAAGTCGACCATACAAAGAATTTTCTATAGCCGACCATAGAACATTTTTG